>CM016509.1:2251075-2509472 GCA_004936725.1 Alternaria brassicae
GCTGTGCTCGTATTGAGTGGAAGCCGAAACATTTCGAGGCGGTGATTGTAGGCGTTTCCCGTTGGACAAGGGCTCGCTATACCAGTATACCCAAGCAGCCTCTGTTCCATGGCGCAGACCATCTCGGAGTTGGAACCCTGGACAGGCATTATTGACATCCATCTTGGCGGTTTTCTGCCATCCGATCTATCCGTCCTCCACGTTTGATGACGGAGAACTGTAGGCCTGGGCGGCAATTGGCGGTCGGACGGGAGCCTGCATTCCGGACGAAAGCTCCAATGGAATTATTGATGATCCCAATACGGTATTGCAAGAAAGAATTATTAGTCCGGCCCTTGGCTTCGTCGTGCAGCATAGCAGGTACATACAGTACAGCTCGTGATCACCATGCGCCGTCGGTTGAGGGCTAGTCGTGGGGCCTCAGCGGCTCCCTGCAGCACATATGGCTTGACGGTGGATGGGTTTCAGATGTACTCGCAGGTCGGCAGGAATCGTACGATGCTGATGCGTGTTCCAGGCAGAAAGCATCTGCCGTGACGATAACTCGAGCATTCAGCCGCGGTGCAAAGCGCATGGTCGGAGCGCTCCTCGTGATGATGGGAGGCTGTCTGCAGTCGTTCCAAGGTAGTGGAGTGGATTAGGCCAATGGCAGCGGATCGACGGGTCTAGCCTCATTTCGGCCTGGGAAATCCTTGGTGTGCTGCAGCAACCCACCCCGTCAACTCGAACGCCATCCGTGCGCAAGAGGAATTATTCGACGACCCAATCAACGGCCACATGTCTGGCGGAAATGCACTTCGAGTCTACAGTACCATGAATCGCAAGTCACTGGGCCGCCGGGTCAATACACCCCCTCGAGGTTCCTATGCCAAATCATCTGCTGTCAGCTTGACTGCGGGCACCAACGATTGCAGACCACGCGGACATTCTCATTTCTGCACAAGAGCGTCACTGCATCATGGCTCGTAGTTGATTGGGCTTAGCAAGCCACGCGGCTGAGCCAATGAGGAGTGCAAAGCACACTTTTTGGCGCGCACACCAGCATGTTGCCTACTAGGATGCAAAGGGCCTTGGGCATATCTAAAACGTGAGGGGACGCAGCCATCAAGGCCTGCGGAGGCGATCATGGAGACAAAGGCCTCCAGAGCTCGCTTCTGCTGCAGGAACCAGGCTCGACTTTGGCCCGGCTCCTACAAGGGCGGTTATGGCGCCGAATGAGAATCCACCTGGCTACGAGCCCAAATCTCTGCTGTCCCGGCTGCTCCTTCTGACGGAGACTTGTCTCAAGTTGCGCGGGACGCCCCAGGTGCTGACGAGACTGCTGAGCGTGGCAGCTTTGGATTCACCAGACACTCAGCACCTTACCGAAACACTGATCCCCACTGACTGTCTGCTGTACCGTCGACCAGATATCCCGGTCGTCGGCTAGCCCGTTTGAGACTTGAACATGGCGGCGACGAATACAGACATGCATATGCTTCAGGAAAGTCCAGCGGCACATCTCATCCCGCAGCACCACCCGCCATCGCCTTTCCATTCTCTGTCCTCGCCGTCGCTTGCGGAGAGTATTCGCAGCCTTCGCGACGACTCGACGCGCCTGCACAACGTGCCGCCCACTGCGGACGAGCAACACCAGACTCGAGGACGTCGCAAGCCCGTCCCAAGTCCGCTGTATCCAACTGGCCATAGCGGAACCTCATATCAGCAGCTGTCCTATCACGAATCACCACGCTTGGACGAACCGCGCAGCCCGCGCGAGAAGCTTGACGCATTGCTTGCGGAAGAGCAACAGCATACCTCGCCCATTCGCCCAACCAAGCCAGCGCATCCGCCTACACCACCCAACGTCCCCACCCCAAACTTCACGCAGCCTCCAAGGCCGTCAGCGTATGCAGAACTCCGACAGGTATCGTCACCCACACTCTGCTCGGCTGGAATTTCTCCACCAGCCTCACCCGTCACAATGCCTCCCCCGTCGCGGCCGAACCGACCTGAGACGAGGCCCACGGTGCCTGTCCGCAACCCCTCGATAGACTCGGCTGCCTCATCACTCTCCTCGACGGCCTCGCAGAATCGCCCGACTGCCAGCCATGCGCCCCGGCCGTCGCAGGATACAAGCACCGCGACTCCCCCAGACATGGCTAGCCTGATAGCCACAGCAGGCTCACCAGAGGCCGCGATGCTGGCGTTGTGGAAGGAGAAGCAGAACACATCCAGCCACAATGCGCAGCTCTGGCGGCTGGTCGAGAAGCAACGGTCCATGATCATTGGGCTGCAGAAGGATCTGGAGCGCGCATTGAAGGACAAGGATCGCTATCGCAGAAAGTTCAAGGAGTACGCTGAACAGGTGCCACCAGGTCCTGGATCACTACAAAAGTCCGACACTTTCGACTCGGTTGGGGAACGCGAGGCTAGCGAGTCGCCAGCCCTCGGCGAGCAACCTGGCGAATCCGCCAGGCCCAGCGACACGAAAGTCGTCGAGCACAAAACATCGCCCTTGACACAAGAGCACCCTGCACCGCACCTCATACCAGACTCACAACTAGCAACGTCGCCCTCTCACTCTACCGCATCGAACATCTCGTCAGCCGTAAACACACCCACGGACTACTCTGTGCAACCCCTTACCCTGGGTAACAAAGGCCTCGGCCTCGACGCTACATTGCTGCAACCCAGCCATATTGCTCAGCCTTCAGAACAGGCCCCGAAGCCAACTACCCCTCCCCGGGATAGCTCGGATACGACGCCAGTTCCAGGGAATTCGCAACTCCACCCTCCACAGATCTCTCTGATCCAGGCTACGCCTGTCATTGGCGGTGATGGCTTCGAATCGCCTCCGAGAAAGACTCCCCAACCTCTGCGCAAGGCTCCACCAGCTCCGCTCAATCTCTCGAAACCCATAACTACGAGTGCACATCTCCACCAAGCCGTGCACGGTGACGATGTCGATTCAGACTATGACGATACTTTGGACGTGGATGAAATACCTGTGGTAGAGCTGCGAGGAAGGAGAAAGACTCGTGAGGAAGACGATCGGGTACGCGAGGCTATGTACTCGAAAGATGAGGAAGCCAGAAGCAAGTCGAAGAAGAAGAAAAGCGAAAGCAAGAGCAAGCCAATGTCGCCTTCCGAAACACCAGCAAACGATCAACCTCAGACAGTCCCGGTTCCCCTTTCGCCGCGTCAGTTCAATGCGCTGCAATCGGGCCTTCCACTCTCTCCTCGTCACCCACCAGCCAGCTCTCTTAATGCTTTCCTTAGTCCTGCAAACTCGGATAGTTCTATGATGGCTAATCGGAGTGTCGCGTCGCCACTCATGAGTCCAGGACTTCCATCCAGCCCCCGGCCCACGGATAGGCCACTCGGATCACCTTTACCTAGGAATCCCAAGCAATTGATAGCATCACCGCCCATGTCGCCAACTACACCTAATCAATCAACGGGGCGAACAGTACAGCAAAAGGTTCCTCTCCCGCCAAACACGCCGCAATCATATCAATCGCCTCCGGTCAATCAGGGTCAACAGGCTAACCAGCTCCGCAAAGAATCGTCTACAGGGCTTTTGGCAGTACCAGGTGCGCAACCTAGTCCGGAATCACCATCGAGTAGCCCTACTTTGAACGATGTTCCGGACGCAGAACATGTCTATCGGGGACTCGTCTCAGATCAGTATCCTGGACTCTTGCTACCTCCCAATGCGCTACCCTCTATTCAAGTCAAGGTGTTCTCGTCCCGTCTTCGGCCATCACGTATGAGCATGCTAGCTCCAAAACCACAGGAGGAAGACCCTGTCTTTATTCTCGCCGTCTACGCCCGCTCTGATAATAAACAGTTGTGGCGTGTAGAGAAGACAATTGCTACGCTACCTTCTCTCGACTCGCAACTGAGATCCATGTGCGACTTCCAGGGACAACTTCCAGACCGTGGTTTGTTCGGAGGTCATGCGCCTGCAAAGATTGATGCTCGGAGGGTTGCGCTCAACCAATACTTCGATACCGTCTTGGAAACTCCCATGAACGAAAGGACGGCCTTGATCGTCTGCGAATACCTATCTACCGACGTGATCGGCGCACAAGCCGGCGATAGATTGGCTCCTGAGCTCACACAAGGTCCGACAGTGTCTATCCAGAGAACACTGCGCAAGGTAGGGTACCTTACCAAGCGTGGCAAGAATTTCGGGGGCTGGAAAGCACGGTTCTTCGTCCTGGATGGTTCAGAGTTCAGATACTTTGAGGGTGAAGGTGGTGCGCACTTGGGAACGATCAAGTTGCAGAACGCACAAATTGGAAAACAGTCACAACAGCAATCAAACCAATCGCCACAACGGCGGGATGACTCTGAGGATAATCAATATCGACACGCCTTTCTTATCTTGGAACCAAAGCGAAAGGACTCGACAAGTTTGGTTCGCCATGTGCTGTGCGCGGAAAACGATGAAGAGCGAGATGCTTGGGTTGAGGCGCTTTTGCAACACGTTGACATACCAGAGGAAACCTCGCCAATTGAGATTCGCGTCCCTCCTGCCACACGTCTCCAGAAACAGCAGGCCAGCCAAGACTCGACGCACTCTCAGCGAAGAGAAAGCCCTGACGTGGCAGAGCAAGATCGATTACAAGGCATCAGCTACGACGACACCGTTCAAGCTCAAGCTCCTATTCGCGGTCCCAACCACCGAGATGTAATGACGGAAAGGCCTTCACGAGGGTCGCCCAAGGAATCATCGTTCCCACAGGATAACTCGGGTCATTATCTTGCTATTTCTGGACCCAGCAACGCAACTCCCATCAAGGACTCTGAGAGCTGGGGTAGCAAACTGATGGCGGGACCTACGGCGGTCAAGGACAAGAAACGCAGTATATTCGGCTTCAGAGGTCGTGGCGGTTCTTCCGACCTTGTACCAGTACAAGTCAGCACCCCGCTGCAGCCGACTGTGGAACATCGCCTACCTCCGGGTCGCAGCGTGTTTGGCATCCCACTCATGGAAGCTGTGGAGTTTACACAACCTGACGACGTCAATACAGCGCTACCTGCTGTTGTCTATAGGTGCTTGGAGTACCTTAGAGTAAAGAAGGCGATTAGCGAAGAAGGCATCTTTAGGCTTAGTGGGTCAAACATTGTCATCAAGGGCCTGCGCGACCGGTTCAACAACGAAGGCGATATCAAGCTCCTAGACGGGCAGTACTATGATGTCCATGCCGTCGCGTCGCTACTCAAGCTCTACCTGCGAGAACTTCCGTCTTCTGTCCTAACTCGGGAACTTCACCTTGATTTCCTCAAGGTTCTCGGTAAGTTTAGTCTGGAAATTGATCGATTGTGTTATGCGCTAACAGATTTTAGACATGGATGAGCGTAGCAAGAAGATTCAGAGCTTCAACGTCCTTGTACACAAACTCCCCAGGCCCAACTTCGAGCTGTTGCGACATCTCTCGTCGTTCTTAATTGAGATTGTAGACAACTCTGGAGTGAACAAGATGACGGTGCGAAACGTCGGCATCGTGTTTGCCCCGACTCTGAATATCCCAGCTCCGTTGATATCTTTCTTCCTGACTGATTATACCGACATCTTTGGTACTGCTCTCGACGAAGCAAGCTCTCCAATTCACGAGATCCGGAACAATGCTTCTCACTTGGGCGACGAGGCCATTCGATCTCCAAGAAGGCAGATGTTCTCTGATCTACCAACGCCTGCGTACAACGAGACGACTTTCCAGCAGCGTATGGATCGGCCGGCACAGGGTCATGCAGGAAACAGCGCGCCGAGCTATCCACCCCCACAACCTCCGCAGTTACAGCAGCAGCAGCATCATTGTAACCAACAACAACAACAGGGTCAATACAGTGGCTACGACTCTGGCTTCATTCCAATGCGACCCAGCTACGACACTCCAGCCTACGATCAACCATACAACGCTGGGGATGGGTACGGTAGCCTGAACGGAGCCGTACAGTCGAGCGGAGCTCGTGAACAACGGCAACGAAAACGGGAGAGCGGCATGCTTCTGATGAACATGGGCATGGGCGGCCAACGCAAGGTCTCAAATGGAACCCATTCTCAACGGGGAGATGGACGATACGATCCACGAATGTACTCGCAAAACAGCACGCCCAACCCCCTAATGGCACGAGAAGAGACGGCATTCGACTGATCAATCTCTCGGCCAGATTAGCCAGCAACAACAGACGAAGATACATGAAGGATTTGTACCAAGATCGGGTTTTAATTTTTTTTATTTTACATCTTTGGATTTTTCGTTCAGGACCACGGACTGGATCTTTGTTTACTCGGGACTTGAGGTTTTCCTTACTTTTTTTGTCCTGGAACGGATATTCAGCGATACCAGGCGTTTTTTTTTATGGACAGGGAAAGCAAACGGACACGCTGCGGAGCTGTGTATGCTTTTTTCCTTTTGCATACCCCACGCCCATTTCCATCATCTCTGCGGCAGCTTGGCTTTGGCTTTGGCTTTAGCGTGGCGCATTCTGCGTGTTTTTAGTTCTGACCTTGGTTGAGATATCCTGGTTACTTTTTGTTATGGCTTTAGCGTGTTGCGTGGGCAGGTGTGGCTAGATGAAGGGGGAGAGAAGGTTCTTGTATAGCCATTTTGGCGGTTGGTTATGGGAGTAGAGCCTCTAGCTACAGATAGGAAACGAATTGAATCCTGCACATATACTTGAAGTAATCCTGTTCGCTACATGGGGATGAGATTGGTCTGCGGTGATTGAGGAGTGGGAATGCATGTGTAGTTGGGAATGAGGTCATGCTCTTGAAGTGAATTGAATATATCAATTTAGGTCGTCAAGTGTCTGCTAGATGCTGGGCATGTGTGCTGACAAGGTAGAGGTTGTGTATTGGCTGGGGGGGTTCGTGATAGGAACGCGTTCAGCGACATCCGTTGGTTCGGGGGGGGGTTAGCGCGTCTGAGCTTGGGCTTGGATGCGCTTTCCGGACGTCAAAGCATCTCCCTCGTTCGCGATTGACGTGTTGCTTCTTCGAGACGTGGAAAGCCTGAGACACAGCAGCGCAGTCGCAAAGTCGGGTGCCACCAGGGATAGCAAGCCAGGTCGCGAGCTCAGGCGTCACAGGGCCAATCCCATCCCACAGCGCAACCAGCACTGGACTAGTGGAACCAGACACAGAGCACCACCCAGAGCTAATCCCCGAATCGCGTCACAGTCATGGACGACAGGCCTGCTGCTGCCACCGCACCTCTGCCTCTGCGCGCCGACGAGCCCGACTCGAGAAACAGCCTGCGACACATTCTGGCGGCAGACCCCCAGATGGACGACTCCAAGCCATGCCCGTCGCAGGCAAACACGCCTGCCCCCGACGGGAGCGAAGCAGGCGGCGATGCACCAGATGCCTCCAGGCCGGCCAACGAGAACGACCCGGCGCGACCATACTACACGGCGACAACCACGACCACCCGCCGCAATGCCAACGGCAGCGTGTCGTCCGTCTACAGCGGGAACAAGATCAAGCATCTGAAAAAGGACGACGGCATCCCCCTCTGGCGCAAGGACATCCAGTTCGACTTCCTCAAGCTCGTCTTCGAGGACGACAAGTGCGTCTTCACCAAGCAGTCGGACAGCACCAGCGGACACACGTTTGCCGACATATACCTCGACGCCATGGCCAAGAGCAGCAAGTGCAGCAAGATCCTCAAGGACAAGCTGCTGACTGAGCGCCCGGCGGCCATCAACATGGCCATGGTGTGTCTGCTCGTCAATGTCGGTCGCATGAACACCACCCTGAACTGTAGGCTACACCACCCTGAACTCTAGGCTACACATGCCTGTCTGTAGCGCTTCTCTAACACCCGCCAGTCTTCCCAGAGATGCGCGCCCAGCTACGGACCTACCACTCCATCCCCTCTCTCCAGGCTCATCAAGACCCGAATGCCTACAAGCAGCTGCAGGATGCGCCGCGGTTGAAGTCCATCCTCAAGGGTGCGACTGAAGACCAAGAGCAGCCCAGCACCATCGAGGAGATCATGGCAGCTCCCATCCCGCGCACAAATCCCGTGAACCTCATCTTCGTCCTGTCGCAATACGCGCCCAAGATCTCAGAACTGCACTTCTTCCCGCCTCGCGATTTCTTCGACCTCGTCATGCGCTCCAACCTGAGCAGCAAGAGCAGAGCCACAGCCTTTCTATGGCTCATGTGGTGGTATCTCGAAAGCGACTTCACCAAGGAGGCTGCCGAGAAGAATCCGTTTGGTCCAGGCCAGTTGGGACCGGCTGATGACCCGACTACGGCAGAGTTCCCCATCAAATGTCCGCCGTTCGACATACTTTCGCCCGAGCAGGAGGCCCTGGAGAATGTCGATTCTGTCGAGGAGAAGACATTTGGTGAGATTAAGCGCAAGGAGAGGACGGCTATATTGGCAAGCGACATGGCGCCAGTCGTCACAGGCCCCAAGCGGACGAACAAGAAGGGTGAGCAGCCCAACTGGCATATTCTGCGCCACGTCCGACACATCCTAACACATCTCTAGGTTTCAACCAGAATCCCGTCTTCTCAATAGCTGCCGATGACGGCGCTTCGACACCTGGGCGTGACAGACAGTCGCCATCCCATGGTAAGCTCTTAGACTTGACCTCTGCAATAGTATCCATCTGACATGTACAGGCTCTGCGCGAGGCCGTGGCAAGCTTGCCAAATCCATCATCGAACGAGATTACCCCTCAGACACCGACCGTACCCGCTCAGCCTCTCCTCCAAACAGCGTCTACAATACAGCCAAGAAGGTGGCCACGCCTAACATGCGTATTAACACCCTTCTCAACGAAGATGGGCCCGCCACATCTCCGGCACCCAAGGGCCCCGGCCGCGGGAACTGGTCGCGCAACCGCACATCAGGAATAGGCGCCGGAGGAACACCAGCAGCACGTAGCTTCAAGACCAGACTTGACGCACCCACCTCGCAAGACGGCCAGTCACCCTCTACATCCGCACCCACCTTCAACGGCCCTCACGGCTTCTACCTCCCACTCAACGGCTCCGACCCCTCGCACAAACGCACCCGTCCCCTCACACAACACCAACTCGCAGTCGAGCAATACCGGCGGCGACGTGTAGACGTCATCCTCGACCGTGGAATCCGCATCGAATACGCCGCCGCAGCCAAACGCCGCCGCAAAGCCAACCCCTTTATGCGCAGCTGGATCCGCTGCAAAGGCATGGCAGACGGCTACGACACAGACGAAGAATCCCACGCGCAATTCGTCCAACTCCCGGACTACGAACTCGGTACCAAAACCCCGCCGCCCATGCCCTCTGGCCTCGTTCCTCTGGACTTTGGCGGCGAAGTCAACGACCACGGCGAGGAATCTTACTACCGCGCTAAGATGCTGAGTCGAGCTCTGCGGCGTCTGGATCGCTGGGAGGGAGGAGGCGGGAAGAGCGCGGCTAGAGCGAGGTCCAAGGCGGAGCAGCGCAACAGCGGGCTGCCGGATGTGAGCGAGGGGCGACCTGTGCTGGGTAGTGAGGATGAGGAGGACGAGGGTGAAGATGGTGATTTGATGGATGTGGATGAGATGGAGAGGAGGGAGGCGTTGGAGGATGCGAGTGAGGAGGATAGCGATGAGGATGTTGATATGGAAGGGGAGAGGAGGTGGGACTCTAGTACGCTGCCGCCTTTGCCAAGGATGGTTTGATGGTGTTGTTGTTGTTGTTGTTGTTGTTGTTGTTTGTAAGACGAGAGGGGTGCGTGTATCGATATGCTGGGGAGTGTGGCGTTTTTCTTGTCTCTCTCTCTCTCTCTCTTTCTTCCCATGCTTCGAGTAGACTTGTGTAGTTTTCTCTGCAATTCTGCATTCGGTATACACAAGTCTTTTTTTCTGTTTTTTCTTTTTTTGCCTGGTATTTTAGTTTTGTAACGGCTTTCTACTATCCCTTATTTCCCACACTTTAAAAAAAAACTTGAGCATGAAAAGTGGACAAGGGATTTCGACAAGAGAGAGAGAGAATAAGCATACAGTTCCATTCTCCTATGCAGTGTTGGAACTAAGTTAAAAACAGAAAAACGTTGAATGGTATATCATCGTGACGCCAAACCAAACGACCAAGCTACCTAATGGACACTGCTACACATCCAACCCCTATCTCTCTCGCATCACAACCTATTCCCGCGTACTCCTACAACAGAACATCCCAGCCGACCGTCTCCTTAAATCAGAACTCTCACTCTCACTCGACGCCGACCAAGACGATACCGACGGCCGCCCCACATCCAAGCGTGGCCGCGTCTCCGCACCCCCCTAAGGCGCAATCGTATACGCATTCCCATGCTCATTCTGCCCACCGGCATTAGCATGGCCGTTGGAGATATAATTCGCATGTCCATTAGCCAGCCCATTCGTGTGACCATTCGTAAGTCCAGCACCGTTCGTAGCATGACCATTTAGTCCATTCGCAACAACAGCAACATCCTCACTATCGTAATGCAGGCGCAGACTAGTTGGGATGGGACTCTCTTTCGCGCTAGAATCGAGGTAGTGCCGCATCGTGATGCCCGCGAGTTTGTGCTCGGTAATGGTGAAGCGGCCTTGCTTGCCCGGCGCACGGCGTACGTTTGGGAGCTTGAAGACTTCGCGCAGTGTGGCGGCGAGCGAGGGGCCGACGAGGCGCGCGCCGAAGCAAAAGTGCAGACCGTGGCCGAGTAAGGTGTATTCCTTGAATGGGCGATGCGGGTCTAGCACCTCTGGGTTGGGGAACGCAAGAGGGTCCATGGCGGCCTTGGATGTGGCAAGTAGGATTGTGTGGCCCTTTTTTACGGCAATTGGGCCGCGGATGCCGTCGTTGATGGTCATGTCGCGCGTTGCTATGCGTGGGAGGCCTGGGACTACGCCGACGTGGCGCATGCCTTCGTAGACGAAGCCTTGAAGTTCGCGGTCTGAGACGGCGGGGTCCATGTGTGATAGCTCGACAATTCGCGCCTTGTACTTTTCGTACTCGGGTTGGAGGAACAGGTCGATCAGCAGACTGGCTTGTTGGGTGAGGTTTCCGGCTACGGGCGCTCCCATGCCGATGCAGTCGCCTACCATGTCGCCAATGGGCAACTTGGTGTCGGCGAGCGCGTGGTAGATGCGGTCAGCGTGTGGACCTACTTCAAAGGCGGAGCCCTTGGCCATCCAGTCTACGAGGCCTTCTAGACGCCCGGTCTGTGACTTGATATGGGCTTCGAAGATTGAGCGGAGCGGTGCTGCGGCTTGCATAGCGCCCGCTCGCAGTTTCCACTCGTTGTGTGGCATGATGTTGAAGGATTGGTACATGACTAGGTGTGGGTTAGTAGGCTTTCTGTGATCGACAATGGTAGGTGTATTGTGACTTACAGAGGACGAGGTATGCTAGGAACGCTTCGTGAATAGAGAGTAAACCTCTAGGTTGCTCCTGTGTCTTGAGCGGGAGAGCAAAACGCTCTGCCAACCAGAGAATTGGCGTAATGTTGGTAACATCGCGGACAATATCGATGCTCATCCTGCCTTTAGCGCCTTTCAGCGAGTTCTGCTTGATGAGCCTCCGTACGTTCGTCGTGAAGAACTCGTTGATGTTCTTCTCGAATCCCTCTTCGAAGAAGATTTTGTGCAGGATATTTGACCTTTCATCGTGCTTCTTCTGGTCGTCCCATCCGATCAGGAAGTCGTGACCAGCGGTACAGTTGCGAATAGCCGCCTGGTACATGACGACGAAATTCTCACGGTCCTCAAAGACCTTCTTGCAGCCCTCTTGTGTTTGAATACTGATGATGTCATAGTCGCTCGGAGGGCGACTGAGATCGTACTTGTCGACTACCTTATTGCCTTCAAGGATCTCTTTCGCTGCTTTGGGCGTGTAGAAAGGTAGCAATGCATAGCTGGATGTGCCCTTGAATCCGCCTGGGAGACCCTGGAAAAGCAGCTTGGGAAACACGCCACCGTATGCTCCGGGTGTGGTTTCTGCCAGCAAAGCCGCGCCCCACTGCGTGAGAGTGTTGCTGTTGAAGTCGTAGCTCAGGAAGCGGTCACCGCGAACTAACGCGACAGCATCATCCAAGATACCTCGGCCAGTCGTTTGACCAGGACAAACACCACTACCTGGCATGGCAGGCTTCGTGCACTCGGCCATCAACCCTGGGTAGAGTTCCATGTTCTCCATGTGGCCATATAAGAGCTCGGCTGCTCGCGCCGTCTCTTTATCGGAGCACCAGTCCTCGAATGTATCGTACGGCTTCAGATTAAGATACCGACGGAATTCGTTCAGCGTGCAGACATTGAACATTTCACGGGCTTGTAGCTGACCCATGAGATCAACAACCTTGAGACTGGCTGGTGTACCATGGGCACCAAAAGCGTGAGCAGGCTCTTCGATGCAGTCTTTGATCAACTCGGAAAGCTGGGCATCGTTGAATCTGCCGTCGGCTCCTCGCTCAAGACCTCCGAAAGTCCATTCCCAAGGTTTCTTGCTCATCAAGTCATGACCGTAGACCTTCATGACCTTGTGGAACATCTCGATTGTTACATCATCGATGTGACGTATATCTGGGAGGACGGAGCGGATAATCTCTTCCATCCAATTCTCGTCCGCGGCGCTGAGAGCAGCGTGCCAGTGGTAGAGAACAGCAAATTCCACAGATACGTGACTGCCAGTTCCGCGCTCGACACGTGCTCCGCCTTGCTTGATCTCTTTACCGAGATCAAGCGACCATTCTGAATTGGCTCGTGGTGTGTTCAGGATAGCGGCGACGTAGTCTTTCAATACAACCGATGCAAAGAAACCAACGTTGATGTTGCGAGTGATCTGAAAGATGTCCTCGTCTTGCCTATAAATCGTGTTAGAGACATGTTATGATGTGATGGGTATGGAGAACTTGCCATTTCCTGCCTGCCTCGTCCAGACTATCCCAGGGTTTGTATTTGCCATCTTCGTTCACTGACAGCAATGATTCCGCGACATGGTTGTGATTCCTTGAGAACATCAGAAGTACTGCGACTACACCTGGAGGCATCATCATGATGCGCTCCGAGGCGATTGAATCTGGGTGAATTAGGCCATTCTTGTAGGTTCGCACGCGCTTCTGTTCTTTCTCTGTGTTGCCATACAGGGTGCTGAGGTCGACATAACTCGAAGTCTCGTTGATCCAAGGGTCTGTCCTAGAGGTTTGGAAACATTCGTGAATGACTATAGTTGCGAAAGAAAAGAATAGGCGATTGAGACCAGAAGGATGCTCCCGGAAAGGACCGTTGCGCTTCAGAAGTGCCTCGTATACGTCTTCAACGTCAGGTAAGTTCGGGCCTGTGAGAGGCTGTCAGTGCCGGATCACAGTTGTGTCATGTCAACAGATTGCTTACCTTTTGGTTTGGTAGGAGGTACGTTGCGCGCATAAGGCGAACCTGCCTTGCCCATTTCAGGGTTATGGGGATTGTTTCCTGAGCCGTCGTGCTTCCGGTATCTCGCTGAAGGGCCGGCATGAGTAGGCGTCGGGTGTGGCAAGTCATTCCAGAGCATGCTAATAAAACCGTCCGAGATCTTTGCACTGAGACCACTGTTTAGAGGCAGTCCTTGTAGCATTTCGACTCCCTTCTCGAGGAGAAGTTCTTTGTCATCGAGAGGCTCGCCGGACGCCAGTGTCGTAATGGCATCGAGAGCGAATTTGGCATCCTTAACACCAAGACCTCTGATATCACTGGCGATGCCAGTCTTCTGGTGATTCTTCAGCCCACTCGATGCTTCTGCAGTCCGACCATCGCTTGCTTTTGTAGGCTTCCTCCTGATCTTTCCGATTAATGTTTGTAATTGACTAGGCATGTTGAACAATTGTGTGTATAAGCATTTGAAAAGGGCGGGAAAGGGCAGAATATGAATCCCAGGACCGGACAAAGTTCACAAAGTAAGTTCAACGTAGCTCCTTATTGATCTTTAGAAGGCGTAATGCTCCCCACGCATGAGCTCGGCCATGGCAAGCAGCAACGAGCCAGTCGCATGACGACGATCGCTAGCAGCTACGGTGTGTAGATCAACACATGCACTTGGCGAACAGTATCCTGCAGCTTGCAGTGAGGGCGGACGAACCCATGCATGCTTCGGAACGGTCCAAGTAGCGTCCAGGTCTTGGCACCGTCAAAGCTCTGAGAGCGACAAATATATGAGTGCTCATTGGGTCTGAATCACTTTATCAAGAGTAGCATCAGGCGGGTCTTGCGCTACCTTCGCTAAGGACTGACAGAGGGGTATAGAGTACTGCATATCAAGTTCAAGAGACGATCTGTGAGCAGCGTCGCTGAGACCCACAACGTAGTAGCACCATTGGCCCCATAGGGATACGACCAGCAAGACCCACCAGCAGTGATCCTTGAGTGGTGTTTAGAACATCGTGTAGTGAAGCCAAAAGAAACGTGCAGCCAACGCACGGGTATGCATGCCACGTTTCAGGCTTCATCGCTTCGTGACTGCCTGGTGACCCGTTATGGTATCACTTCGACAGTCTCTCGATGTCAGGCTGAGTGTAGAATTTGTGCATATGGTGGCCGACAACATGACAGCCAGAGACGGCGACTTGATCTCGAAACCATTCCAAACAGAGAAGTAGACAAAAGCCATGAATAAACTATCAAGCGATCGGCATCCCGATTGAGCTGCCTTCGGCTGAGTTAGTAGAAGAAACCTCTAGCGCTTGCAGCACCGGGACTGACCGACTCTGTTTCTTGACGAATCGTCGCGCATGTATCTGCTAGCGACCGAACAGACGAGAGGGAGTTTCAGCTGATGTGGTGGCGGTCAACAGCTGGAGTGCGAGCTTGCAAATCTCCGAGTTGGGTGCGTTTTCGAGCTAGCTATTGGCATCCGCCGTCTGTGGCCTACGGTCTGTCCCGAAGCCGTAAGGTTGACTGTCCGGTTCATCCAAGACGCTGGTGGTGGTTGCGCTGAGTGGGAGGCGCGATCGATAGTCGAGACGACGGGAATCGAGGCGGCTGGCGCACGGACCAAGACCCACAAGTGATCGCTCACAGGGCAGCGCCAACCACCTCTGAGGACGCGACGTGCTTTCTTGTTCACAGGTCGGCGAGCACCCCTACACCAGCAACTCGTCTCTGATCGGCATGGCTATGTTGAACTCATTGTTCCCTAGTGCAATGAGAGATGACACTACTGCGATTACGAGTACACAACGCACTCTGTATTAGCTCTCGGAGCTTGCCTGCTGGACTGCGTAGCATTGCATGCACTGAGTCCTACTACCACCAGCTAGGATGGTGGCTAAGAGGTGGCATTGGTTTGGCCTCTTCTGGGGGGTCATCTAATTTCCTTTTCTACAGTCAACTGCAGCAACAGATGAGACAGAATGCGGTGTATCTGTCGTGCATCCTGTCAGACGGCGCTGTGACGATGGCGTTGCTTCCACATCATCAATATTGATGCTGCAAATGGGGGCGTGGCATTTTGCATGGCAACTAGTCCGTCTCAGCCATTTCGAATACCAATGGTCTCTGCAGGGCGAACGGCACTTCTGAACGATTAGCGGTTTCTGATTAGCGGCGGGACTACTCCGAGCCCACCACACGCGACTTCGACGTGTCGATAGGCGAGCATCTTTGCAAGTTGCATTAGCAATGGCGATCAATATCTTAACGTGACTTCATACGTTCTGAGGCTTCGGGTACAACCCGAAGGGGGGAGCATGTATCAGCTGTGTTAGGCCTTTGCATTCCATCCCCGCGTTGATAGAGATTACTTGGCTACTTTACGCTTCGCGACTGCTTCACTTGGACTACCAAGCTGCTTTTCTGTCGAAGCACCCTTCCCACTTGAGTTCCACGTTGTCAACATGGCGCGCGAAGACCCGGAGCAGTCACGCATACCAAGTGTTTCTCCTCAGGTATCCACACAAAAACCTAACAACAACCCTATGGATTACGGAGCCGTATCGCCACATCAGAATCATGTGACCAAGAAGTTCGTCCTGTGCTTCGACGGTACAGGCAACAAATTCTCTGGCACAGATTCAGATAGCAACATCCTCAAGATTTACCGCATGCTCGATCGCAATGGCGATGATCAGTTCCATTACTACCAGCCTGGGATCGGCACCTATGTTACGAAGGCAAATGGATCCTTGAATCGAACAGGCCGATGGGAGAGGTTCCAGTCATGGTACGCGAAGGCAAAAGACAGTGCTATAGGTATGTTCGACTGGCCTTGGCTGTCATGGATAAGATTTGACCTATGATAGGGACATCGTTTGATCAACATGTCATGGCGGGATACAAGGTAAGAGACAGGTCCATCTTCAGTGTGATTGGTTGATGGAAGAAACATTGTGCTTTTGGCTGACACGGATTCGACAGTTCTTGATGCGCTACTATACGCCTGGTGACGACATCTTCTTCTTCGGATTCTCTCGTGGTGCATATACTGCTCGCTTCCTTGCGGAGATGCTTGACCACGTTGGCCTCCTCTCTGTAAGCGCTTAGCTACTACCTACAAGGAGAATCCTAATACTCGACAGGCTGGAAACGAAGAAATGTGCCAATTCGCATGGAAGTGGGTACAACATGTAGTCGTTATAATATCTTCACTGACGCAGTGTTTAGGACATTCCAGAAGTGGCAATGTCGACTACCAGAGGAGAAAGGGAATGATCGCAAACCGGGCGACAAATCAGAGAAGTTCAAGCTCCTAGAATTCATGTGTGCGTTCAGAGAGACCTTCAGTCGCCCTGTCAAACCCATACGCTTTCTGGGTCTGTTTGATACAGTCAACAGCGTACCTGCATTCGAGAACGCTTGGATGCAACGCAGCAGGTTTCCCTATACTGCAAGAAGTAGCGCGAACGTTATACGACATGCAGTTTCAATTGACGAACGACGCGCAAAGTTCAGACAAGATCTCATATCCCAGGAGAAGCCGGACAGGTCAACGTTGTACAAGCACCGCCACCACAAACATCATCAACACATGAAGGATATGATGCACAATGACCATGAGGATCATGGCTGGACGAAAAAGACCATAAAGAACAGCAGGATAGAGGTCGGCGAGATACACTGGCACCGCCTGAGCGGTTTAGAGATCCACATGAGACATCAGGCGTGCGCAGCCGTAGCGTGGACTGCTCACAACTCGATGGTATCCACGGCTCCGCTACTCCTTCGATGCGATCCTTTGACGCCGCGAGAACCTTTAAGACTCAAGACGAAGACGGCGAACAAGATATCCAGGAAGTCTGGTTTCCCGGATGTCACGCGGTACGTATGCTTAGCCTTCAGGCAGGGCGTTAATACTGACACTGAGTAGGATATCGGTGGAGGCTGGCCTCTTGGCGACGACGATGCAGCTTTGAGTCATGTAGCGCTCGTATGGATGGTGCGTGAAGCCCAGAAAGCCGGCCTCGATTTCGACGAAGACAAGCTAGCGGCTCTGAGCTGTTGTCACGAGGAGCCCACAACCGCCGTTACGCAAACGCAGAACAATATACCAATGATTGCAATAGATCCCGCATCACCCTCGCCAGTCATTCCCCGCCTAAACTCAGATGCGCCATCTTTCGACTACACCGACGATGACAATATTCTTCACCACCACCGCGAACACCCCAACACGTACTTCCACAAACATCTTCACAGCGCCGCAACCAAAGGCCGCATCCATGACGTCTTACAATTTAACAATGGCGCCAATCGTATGGGTGTCGTTTCGTGGAATGTAATGGAATACCTACCCTTTCGACGTATGGATTTACAGGAAGACGGAACGTGGAAAGCGATCAGGTGGCCTTTGCCCAAAGGCGAGACCCGTGACATACCCGCCAACGCGATTATCCATAGCAGCGTAATTAAGCGTATGCGTGCAGATCCAACCTACCGTCCTGGCAATCTGATAGTAGGCGGAGGTGGAAGGGGTGTCAGACACGCACCCAGGGATATGGGCATGGGCCAGTGGGTTGTTGCTTGTGAGAAAGGCCATTACGTAGGCGAGTGCTTCTTGCGCAGAAGTCCGCCTGAGCGGACGAAGACGGAGGAGATGGAGGCGCAGGAGGGTGTAGGTCTCCATTGATCCCATCGTCCAGACTATATACTGATGTTGTACAGGGAAATCACTTCGTTGGGCGCAAGAGGTCGACTGTCAAGTAGATCAAGACACTAGTCCTATGCGCTGGTCCTTCCTAGATATCTCATCAACATTACTTTCAATCTACCCCGCTTTCGGTCTGAGTGGCTTGGGCTCGGTGCTTTACGCTCTCCGTGATACTATGCGGTGGATTGTATGATTGCCATTATTTCAATGAACATACTGTATGGTCCCGATATTGTCTTCGTGTCGTTCCTTCTGTCTCCTCAATCCTCAGCCCTCAATCGAACACTATATTCGTCCATATGTATGCTCAAGCCTTCTGCGCGTCGTGACCCCAGTTCTTCAAACTCTTATAACTCTTACTGTCCGCGTCCTTCTTCGCCTTCCCCTCTTGTGCAAGATGCCTCTTGCAATACGCCACCACCTTGCGCATATGATCAATGTCTTCCTGCTCGTATTTACTGGCGTCTTTCTTTGGATTCTTTTCCAAGATGGCGACTATTTTACGCCCTGAATCGTGACCGATGGTTTCGCCGGAGCCGTCATGCTTGGACCTATAGACGTCTTAGAGACTGTGTATGCCATAAGATGCGCAATGTCATCTTACCAGCCGGCCCCTGCGGACTCTTCGCTGCCGAGCCAATCTTGTAGTTCGTCTGCTGACATGTTGACAAGCCCGTTGAATTCCCTTGGGAGGCGGTAAGCACTTGGCCTTGCCCCTGTCCACGGAGGCTACTCACTCAATCACAGTTTCATTGTCCTTCACCATTTTGCGATGTGTCTGGAAAAAGTGTGGGGTAGTGCCGGATGGGTGTTCTCCACAATGTCTTTTCAAGATATGTCGTCGAGGCTCCTAAATGCAGCATGTTCAGTCCGCTCCTCGATCTCATGGCATAATGACATCACGACAGCGCCCTGGCGCCCAGCGACCAAGAAACGTCCGCACGTGACTTGGTGGAACGCGTCGTGTCTCGCAGTTGCCATGATTGTCTCCCACGCAAACCTCGGTGCAGGAAAGTAGGTGAAGACTATAGGGAGTCGTACCGTCTCGTCGCCCTCTGGATGCAGCCTATGCTTCCTTCCGCGCCAGAATCTAGCATCTTCACGGGTCCGCTAAACTGCATAGAGCGGAAAAGTGCGAGAGTCAGTTCTGAGGCGATTTTGACGTTGGACTGTGTCAGGTATAAATCCAGCCAGAGGTCGCTGTCGTACGAGAAGTTGCTGCAATGCTGTTTTCGTTGTTCCATCTCCAGCTTTTGTCTCCAGCTTTCGTCCACAGTGCTTACTACTTAGGAGGAGAAGCTTTTTCCAGTCTCCGCAGCCTCCGCAGCCTCCGCAAACCCCTTCTTCTCCTCAACACACGCAAGCTCCACTCAAGGTTTTTACGCCTACTCCACGACGTGGGAACTGCCGAGATTACGGCCTCACTTTCTCGTTCGCTGCGGCTCGAGCATGCCAGTTCGATGGAATGTTCTTAGTGGCTTCCTTGAGCCTCATGTGGGCCTCCTGCACCAATCCGAACCAATCCGTCGCCGCAACCTGGCTTACGTTGCATCCAATATGGATCCTCCGCTATACTTGACCGGAGGAAGTCTGCAAGCGGTCGGAGATTGCGAATCAAACAAGCCCTGCAACAAAGCTTATGCCGGTTCACGCGGCATTTGTGCAGAGAGTCGGAGGGATGGTCGGAGAGCGCAGGTGTTGGGGGTTGCACAGACCTGGTTGGGGCCGTACACGTCCTCATAATCCCCACTGTCCGGAGACTCTGTCGCACCTTGAAGATGAAGTATCTTCACCGACATGGGCCCGGCCGAGGAATACGCGTCGTCCAATAGACGTCCACAAGTCACGCGATAATCAGTAGGTTTATGGGGGTCGGCTGTGTGTGTGCGGCACAACGATCTCTGAAGCTCATCGTTGTGTGCCATGCGCCTGAATGCGCGAGGTGCATAGCAGAGGCGTTCACATTGCACGTGGAAGACTTAGCAGAACGCCTTTTACAACGTCTACCGTCAGATGAGCATGCAAGAACACGATCCGATCCATGTGTACTCGAGGCCGTCTCTATTGGGGCACTTCCCGGAACGCCGGGTGGATTTGGCTTGGCTATCGAATCGCGACCAGCTTCCCCACATACGTGCCCCTTGTCCCCCAGCGGCTGCGTCGCATTGACAAGCCCACTACTGCAGTTTCAGACCCCCAAATGACTTCTGTTTGGCTGTAGAGGAGGACAAGCCAAGCTTGTAAGGCCGCTCGCGGGCAATTTCGCGTGACGGCGTGGCGCGTATGACGTAGGGGCCCCGGAGTCGAACGCTCGGCGCGATGCTGGGCATTACCGCATTACGGGACACGGGATTAGAATTGGCATCGATACTTAAGAATGGTTGTGTACCGGACCAGTAATCCCATCTTGCCTTGAGCATCAATCTTCTCGTGGTCAAGTCACTCTTACAATCATGGGTCTGGGCAAAGTGTAGGTTGCAGTCCGGTTCGAGTATGCTTACAATCATGCTAACTTGCACAGTGCAGTCAAGATACGCGGCGCCGAGTGCGGTATCGAAGCCATCATTCTTGGAGTGATCACTTCGATAGGCGGCTTCCTGTTCGGTTATGATACGGTATGTACCGTGTAACATCTGCTCTTAATCGTTCAATGGCTCATTAAGATAGGGTCAAATTTCTGGAATGCTCATCTTTGAGGACTTCATCCAGCGGTTCGGACAGGACCAGGGCAATGGCCAGAAGGCATTCGACCCCATGATCCAGTCCTTGCTCGTATCCCTCATGTCCATCGGTACCCTCCTCGGTGCCCTTTCTGGTGCCTACACTGCTGATTGGTTTGGTCGTCGACGCAATCTCTCTTTCGGTGTGATGATCTTCATTGTTGGCAATATCATCCAGGTCACTTCGATGACCAGCTGGGTACATATGACAATCGGTCGAATTGTTGCTGGTCTTGGTGTTGGTATTCTGTCTATTGGTGTACCCATGTACCAATCTGAAGTCTGCCCCCGGGAAATTCGTGGTGCCGTCGTCGCATCTTACCAACTCATGATCACAGTTGGAATTCTCATCTCTAACATTATCAACTACGGAGTCCGCGACAACCCAGGCCAGGACACTGACGCTTCCTGGAGGATCGTTATCGGCTTGGGAATCGGCTTTTCCATTCCTCTCGGTCTGGGTGTACTTTTCACGCCAGAGTCGCCCAGATGGTTGGCGGGTAAAGGACGATGGGAAGAGGCACGCATGGCCATGGCCCGTCTCCGAGGCCTTGTGCATGACCCCAACCATGCGCTGGTCAACTCGGATTTCAAGGAGATGGAGGATTCCATCAATGAGCAACAGAGCGCTGGACAAGGTACCTGGATGGAATGTTTCACCGGCAAGCCATCCGGCATTCCGCTTCTGGCGTACCGCACCCTTCTCGGATGTGCCATGCAGTTCTTCCAGCAGTGGACCGGTGTCAACTACTTCTTCTACTATGGAGCGACTATCTTCCAATCCGCAGGTATCAGTGATCCTCTCCAGGTTCAACTCATTCTTGGCGCTGTCAATGTAGTCATGACCGTTCCTGGATTATGGCTTATTGAGCGAGTTGGTCGTCGTGTGCCTCTCGTTGTTGGCGGTCTCTGGCAAGCTGTCTGGTTGCTCATCTTCGCTATCGTTGGTGTCGCGCTACCGCCACAGGACAACCCGGCCGCTGGTATTGTTATGATCGTCTCTGCTTGCATGTTCATCGCAGCATTCGCCTCCACCTGGGGACCTTTCATTTGGGTCATCATCGGAGAGACGTTCCCGCTCCGTACTCGTGCGAAGCAAGCCTCTTTGGCTACTGCCTTCAACTGGCTCGGTAAGCTGGCACGCCTCCAAAACAAATGTATTTACTAATGCTCTGTTCTAGGTAACTTCATGATAGGCTTCCTTACACCGTTGGCTGATGAAGGTATCGGCTACGGCTTTGGCTTCGTTTTCTTTGCATGCAACTTCGTTGCTGCGGGTATCGTTTACTTCTTCGTCTTCGAGACCAAGTCATTATCTCTTGAGAACGTCGATATCATGTACTCGGACCCAAGCATAACGGCTAGGACCAGCAAGAAGTGGGTCCCGATTGGATATATCACCCGTAACGAGCGCGACGACTCTTACTGGGAGCGTCGACTCAGTGCTGTCGATGCTACTGGCGCTGTCGCATCTGAGAAGGTTGGCGACAAGGACGTTGACACTTCGCCTGAGAGGGGCATGTCAACGCACCACGAGAGGATTTAAACATATGCTCATGGTCCAAAGACCCAGTACCTTTATTTTGAAAGTGCTGGTTCAAGGTGCTTTCGCACTACTGCTGTCTCCTCGCGGCTCCTATATATTAGCACTGCGCTATTACTGCCAAGAGGCGTACATAATTTAGAATTCACATAATTCCAACACGTTAACAAATCACTACCTTCTGATTCGAGAACCTCTGTTTGTGTCCTCACCTCAATCATTGCTGAGGAAAACTGAGCGAATTGATTGCCATCCGGAAAGATGCCGACACAGCCACATCCCAGCCAATTTTAGCGTGGCGCAAGTCACAAACACAAGCGTGCAAACGCGTCAGCTCCACGTCTTCCCCTCGAGCCATTATTGCACGCTTTCAAAGCATCAAAGACAACAATTACCAGTCAGTCCTCCATCTGGCGCTTTTTGTCGCTCCACTTATCCCAGACTCCTTCCCTGCCCTGTTTCTCAAACACCACTACCACAACATAGTAGGATTTGCACCAGCCATGCCGCCAGCAGTCCCGCCTCCCAACACCAGCATCCTCGCCAAACTAGCGCGTCGGGCCCTAGTCACAGCGGGGCCGGCAGTCGCTTCGCAGGCGTCGCATCACTTTGAGCGGCGCGGCTTGAGTGTCAATCATACACAAGGTGTTACGCTGGGTGTGATTGCTGCATATGTTGTTGTTATCGCGCTGTTGTGGAATTTACCATATGTACGGTGGGTGTTGTGGCCATTCAAGGTACGTACACCAACCATATTACCTCAAGCCTACCTAGAGATGAAGATGGCTTGGAACCGGGGGTCGGTGTGAATGTGGGTTTATGGCCTGGTCACCACCGTTAGGCATGCAGGTTTGGTGTGATGAGAAAGAGAGATGGATGGATGGCTGATCAAGCCCACAGATGCTGGTTATAGCCTTTCATGAATTTTCCCATGCGATAACGGCTTGTTGTACGGGTGGAAGGGTAGAGTCCATTTCCCTTGATCCTCATGAGGGAGGTGTGACGCATATGCGTGGTGGCAAGCAGTTCATCACTTTGCCGGCTGGCTACCTAGGGTCCTCGTTGATTGGCGCTTTGCTTACCTTCTGCGGCTTCAACATTGTGGCCTCCAAAGTAGCGAGTATAGTACTAGGCGTGTGCTTCTTGTTGACACTTTGGTGGGCGAGAAAAGACTGGTTGACGATTGTGACCATTCTGCTCAGTGTAGGCTTACTAGTTGCGTTTTGGTTCATCGAGCATGGCGAGGCGTTGAGATTCATGGTCGTAAGTTGTCGTCCCTCGTCCCTTTGGTGAACGGTCAAATTAACAATTACTCAGCTCTTCATCGGCGTCATGTCCTCTCTATACAGTGTGTGGGACATCTGTGACGATCTCATCCTCCGCAAGGTCAATTCGTCCGATGCCAGCGTCTTCGCCAAGAGGTATGGCGGTTCGTCGCAATGCTGGGGCGTTATCTGGTCACTTGTCTCGTTGGTCTTTATGGTTGGCGGTATCCTCGCGGGGTTGGCTGCCTTCAAACAGAGTTTCGAGCAGCAGGAGAAGGACAGCCAGGACTTTATTCCTACTATGCGGATGATGATGCGGGTGTGAGATGTAATCTGAGTATAGGATACGGTGTGGGCGGCTAAGACACGCACTAGAATGACGTTTGGAGATGTGGAATATGTGGTTGACGATGATATACCCTTATATGCGCGCAGTGTTGGGCTTTGCATCACTCAGATCATTTTACAACAGCGGATCAACCTCGTTATTCACATGTCGTTGGTATATATGAAAAAGGACAGTTTTCTATGCAGTTCCATGCAAGCTAACGAGTCGTCATCGCAGACACGATGACTACCCGTAATATACCAAGCCACAAGAGAAGTAAAATGCAACTCCTCCAACCACCACATGTCGACTATCCAAGCCCCCACTCCACCTTCATTAGCAGGGCAAATCTCCACTCAATACCCAACACAACTCCTTCCCAGACATACTCACCGCCCGCTCACTCACTCTCGAAGAACCCACCAAACGCCTCCTTCAAACTCTCCTTCACCCTCTCCAACACAACCTTATCCTCGCCATACTGCCCCTCAATCTGCAACAAAAGCATGTCATAGACCGCGCGACCCATCTCATAGCTCTTGCCAAGCGACCGCAGCCTACTCGTCAACATGCCCCACTGCACGGCCTCATCCTCCTTGGCCTCCTTCAACTGCTTCTTCACGATCTTGTAATCCTTGTCTCGCTTCAACATGGCCGCGCAGTAGGTTTCGGCATCCTTGCGTGACTCCTCTAGCTCTTCGTTGGCAATGTCGAGCGCGCCTTTGTGGGCTCGAAGCTCAGAGGCTAGGTTGCGACATGCGGCCTTGAGCGGGGCGTGGGAGGCGACGGCGGCGTGGTAACGGTCGGTCAGTTTGCGGCATTGGGTGCAGAGGAGCTTGATCTGGTCGTTGTGTTGGAGGGACTTTGCTTTCTCGGCTGCTAGTTCTGCATTTGCCTTTTGGAGCTCGGCTTTCATGCGGAGGTACTCGCGCTGGAAGATGGGGTGCGCGTAAAGTCGGGGTGTCTGGGGAAGGTTAGTGAGCAGTTTGAGACTAGGCGTTTGTATCGTTGTGGATATCGAGCTTGGGGTACGTACAGAAGTAGTCTCAGTGGTGTGTTTCGTCTTCTTGAGCGGGTTTTCGGGAGATGATTCTTCAGCGGGCCGCTTGCTTGTTGTTGGATTTGTCGTTGGTACCATTAGGCTGCGAGACTTCAGCAACGCGATTTGTCGTTCGAGTTCCGTCATGTTGATTCAGTTGGGACTTGAACTCGTTGGGCAGTGCTATGAGTGATTTGTAGAACAAGGTTGGAGTCGGTGAGATGGAGACAAAGACGCGGAGACGCAAGATACATGGGTGCCAATTCTTCCAACTCCAGGTGACCGACGGTTGACAGTGAGTCACGCATTGAGTGGGTATTTTGCGATACGAAGTGAAGTGTGATGGTGGCTTGCTCGGAGCTGAGTAAACCCAAGGTGAAGCATAGATACCCGAGATCTTGGCCAAGGTGAAAGTGAGAAAGAGCAAATCGATAGCGGTCTCGAGCCCTAAACATCGACATTGATAATGTACACAGTATGTCCACGGCGAGACATCTAATGCAGTCCTACGCCCTTCACACGCTCAAAAAGCGCGTCCTCCCTAACCATCGAGCCTCTATGCATGGCCTTCTTCAAAAACTCCACATCCTCCCAAATGAGTATGAGTGATTGGAGTACATACACTACTCCAACGTACCTAGTCAAGATGTAGGATTGGTTTGTTTGTCCAAGCATGGTGCATCCATCAATACTCAGATGAGGGGAGCATGACAGTCCCGTGACGTCAGGCGCTGTCATTACAAAAGCCATGCTCAAGCAGAGAAACGTGCGCAAACGCGTTGAAAGAATGGAGTAGTTGAGGACAAAAAGTCCGCGTGGTGAAGCATTTCTATCCGTCTAATAATACTATATGCCTCTCTATACCTCCAGTCCATGATCATATCCTGTTGCAAAGCATGCATGCATGCAGCCTCTGCTTTGGAAGAAAAAGCGGGCATCCCAAACTCCATCCATGCAAAATCTCGATCATCGCGGTATAACAAGCAGGGCGAGATGAAAACGTCTAAACAGCGACACAGCCTCCATCAATCTTCAAGTGTCCACCAGTCATGAACTTGCTATCTTCGCTGACGAGGAATGCAACGACGCTGGCCACGTCGTCGGGGCTGCTGAAGCGGTCGAGCGCAGTCTCCTCCTTCAGCTCGGCTAGCTTCTCCTTGCTCCAGCCGTCCTTGTATCCTTGTGTTTGGATGATGCTGGTATGGATGGTGTTGACGCGGATATTGAGCGAGCCGAGCTCTTCAGCGGCAGTCAGGGCGATGCCGCGTAGAGCGAACTTGCTGGCGCTGTACGAGATGAGGTTGGGGAAACCGCGAAGGCCGGCGATGGAGGATCGGATGATGATGGAGCCGCCGTCGGAGGTGGTTTGCATGGCTGTCGCTGCGTACTTGACGCCCAGGAATGCTGGGGGGATCATCAGTGGGCGGTGTTTGAGAACAAGGGGAAATGCATACCAGACTTGGCGTTGATGGTCATGATCCTGTCAAAGTCGTCTTCGGTGACATCGAAGATGCTCTTGGACTCGCCGCGATGGCAGCAGTTCAGCAGCGCAGCATCGAGCTTGCCGAATCGCTGCACGACCTTCTTGGCGCATGCCTCGACATCTGGCTCCTTGGTCGCGTCGGCCACAATGGTAAGCAGGCGGGACTCAATGGGCATGCCGGTGGGTATCGCGGCCTTGAGAACGGGCACGGCCACCTCGAGAGCAGCCTGGTCGATGTCGATGAGGGCGACGTTGCAGCCCTCGATGAGCAGGCGTCCGGCAGACTCGACACCGACTTTGCCGCCTCCGCCTGTGATCATGACCACCTTGCCTTCTAGGCGCTGGATGGGGAGCGGCCGCGTGAGGTTGGTAGATGTGGGCGCGCGCTCCATGCCCGGCCGCGGGGCCTTGTTCAGGTTCAGCGTCGAGATGCTGGCGCCAGGCGTGCGCAGGCTCTCGGTCGTGTTTGCTCGCTGCATGGTGAAGTCGTGATACGATGGGAGATGAGCCGGCCAGCGGTTTGTTCGTGAAGATGTTCGGAGAGCAGTGCTCGCAGGCACAGGGCCATTTTGGCATTTCTACGTGCCATCATGTCCTCCTCACCGGACCCTTCTTTTCCCTCAAGATGACGTAGGGCCGGGATTTCCTAGGCGAAATCTTTTCTGCGTTGATCAAACACGGCATGGGCATCCGTTGAGCCTCTTGCTGGCGGCTGTACCCACCGCCCCGAAAGTTTCAGCCAATACCGCCACTCGCCGGCATCTCGCCGCACCACCTTGTCCGACTCTGGCGCAACCATCAATAAGCGGTGGGACGTGTCCACTCGATGCTATCACTTATCGTACCCCGTGTGCACGATTGTGGGCGATGTGGGCAAGAGACATGGCCGCCGTGTGGTTTTTGGAGAGACTAGCGCGGGGTTGTAATCTAATTGTTTCCACCAGTCGCTGGGATCCGGTTGGGGCAACGTGACATCGTCTCCTAGCAGTGTCCCCAGGTGTTCGATCAAGGCGGTCAGGGACAGCGCTATTGCTGTCAAACGGGCAGGTAGTCCGGCAAGGTATCCATTTGTAACTTTGAATCGACAACCCATTTCCAATCGCGTCGTCGTGTCCGGGTAGCGCGGAAGATGAACATTGAAGAGCAAAAGGGAAAATCTCCAGCGTACAAGAACATCAAAGAGAACAACGAGTTAGGTCGCGTATTCTAAGCATGTGGAAACGAAAGAGACACCTGACCTGGTACCAGATGGAATGCGCCCTGGTGAACCATGTCTGCCGGCCGTGCAAAACCCAGCGCCATCGTAGTGGAGCAATAGCCGATGTTACACCTACAGAGATGCAGAGTCATGAAGAGCCGGGTGGAAGAATAACAGGAAAAGACATCACCGCGGCCGGAATCAAGGATTACAAGGGAAGTCAGCACTGGTCGAGCTCCAGGAATAATCGTCAGGTTTTCATTCAATCTCCACACGACGCTCTGCTCTCATCCACCCACCTCGACCCTTAAACAACACTTTGCACTTACCAGTCCAAGAAGTAGTCGATACCGTCCGCGAGCGCTGCCGCGCCTACTGCAGCATGATCGCTAAAAGGGTACTCACGTATGCTGATATCCCTCAACGCCGGGCTATCCTCCAGCGTGCTGTATAGTTTTTGACTCAGATCCGTCATCCGCTGCGGTACAAGGATGCTCTGTCTGAACGCAAACTCCTCGTCACTTTCCGTCCGCCTCTGCACCAGGTTCTGTTCGAGCGCGCCATAGCTAATCTGGAAAGCAGGTTTGGTGGCATCAGAAGTACCGTTGGCGGAGGGCGAAGTCAGCGGGGCAAGGAAATCCGTATTGTTAAAGACGTAATCGTTGTTGAAGAAGAGTGCGGGGGAAGCGCTGAGGAATGTATCGAAGAGATTGGGGCGTACGGTAAGAGCATATAGGACGAAGAGGCCGCCGAAGGAGTGGCCGTAGAGTGCATCGCGATCGAATTCAGCCTTTGGGAAAGCTGTCTCCTGGACCCAGGGGCGAAGAACGGTATCAATGAAGTCGATGAACTCATTGGCATTCGACTGCACACCAGGCACAGCTGGCAATGGGCAACCATCGCAAACAGGAGGCTGGAAGTCGTAGCTTCGCTGGGTGCTCCAAGGCGAATCTTCAATAGTTTCCGGATAGCCTATGCTGACGACAATACAGTCGGGCATATTGAACTCGACGGGACGACGGCGACGGAAGGCTTCCGTGGCAGTCAGACCGAGCGCATTTCCGTCAAGAACATACCTAGTAGTGATATCAGCGCATCTCTTCTCATGTTGTTGCTGTAGTCCATGATAGGCTCTTACATCGTCTCCACAGTCGAACTCTCCTCCTGCGATGTCCAGTTCAACGGCCATGCCAACTGAATCTGGTATTCCCAAGACCCATTCGTCGCACTCCAGAATCCTAGATTCGGCAAAACGTTCGTAGGAAACTCGCTAACGAGGGGTGCAAACTGCCATGCACCAACTGAACTCATAATGGCAGGTAATGAAGACGATTCGTTTTTTTTGCGTAGTGTTCAGATGCAGGTACCAGAGAATTAGTCTATCTGTCGACTGGAGGGTGATTGGCTTTTGTACCTGGCGACTACACCCAGATTACTCATCCCAGAAGTAGAGATCCGAGCAGCGGGAGTAGAGCCTGTCGTTCCACGCAGATACCACGCCGCAGTGGCGAGGATTCCGCAGTACCTTTGCTCTGGTGGGTTAGCCTGAACGCGGCATGAGATCCTAGTCCAGATACTTGCACCTGGACATCCTGGCCTCGTTGAGCGATGTATACCTCGCTAAGACGGGGAATCATCCTCGATGTTTCCAGTCTCTATTCTCCTTGCATAACGAGACGAAAATACTCAGCCATCTCGCAACATGTACCCAAGTGAGGGAAGCTCCGTTGTGCTGAAGACTCCATTGCCGCGAAGTCACAGATTCGTGCAACAAGAGTTGCGAGTCAAGCAGCTGCCCAAGTGGAGGAGGCGGGTCAGATGGATTTGCCAACCGCCCAATGTTCCTATGCGTGCAGCCGACGAGCCTCAATCCTACTCGATGGGTCAATTGAAAGCATGCAAGCCTTCATGCAGACCTTGCGCCACTGAAATATCGATAAGTCGTCCCTGATGCGAACGGCAAACCCAGATATAGTTGGCCAAGGTCGGTTGCGGAATCGGTCGACGCCAAGTTACGAGTCCAGTCACATTGCGATTATGCAAAAGTCGTGAGTAGGGTCACGATGCGTGATGGTATAGTTCGGAAGCATGACTCCGATGGAGCTGGGCGTGCTAAACCCACGTGCTCTTCTCCACTTTCCACGCGCAGCCATCTTCGCAATTACCTCGGCAGTCCAATCACAGACGACTGCGGTGGCATTTCCAGGATATAATCGTTGCGATAGGATGTCTTTCGTCTCCTTTCTTACAGACAGTCAATTGGCGCCGCGCTGTCAGTCTGTAGACTAACGATAAAGGTTTGTTAGTTGGCGGCAGCGCATCGGGCCGTAACCTCAAACGTTAACTCAGTCCGAACGAGACCACATCCTGGGGAGCCAATGGCCGGGGGAAGCACCTCTTCGGACGCAAACTCAACGCTGGGTTCAACGGCGAGTCGTTCATGATTTGGATCTGTGGTCTTGTGAGGATGCGAACGACTTCGGCAGTACACAGCAATGCGGACAAGTTACGAATGCAGACGATTACGAACGAACCAAAGCGATGAAGATTATTGTTATTAGTCTAGTGGACTACCGGTAAGTGTTTGGATATAACCTTAGCTCTATCGTTCTAGAAAGCACCTCGGCCAGGCAGCGGGTCGTTCTTCGCAGGACACGACGCGTCGTAGATCTTTGGGTCGACAAACTTAGGCAGCGGGTCGTTGTTGTAGGCCAGTTCGACGAGTGTGGCACTGTCTACACGATCGTTAGCAAAAGAACGCTCGTCTTTTGATAGGGCTTGGGTCTTACCAGAGTTATACATGGGCCATCCGTACTTGGTCAACCCCTCCTGCGAGTCGCGGGCAAATGCAGCCCAAGCGCCCTGAACATACTTCATGTACTGGTTCTGGGTGGGGGGAGCTGGGTAGGCCAGAGATGTCTTGGGCAGTGCCGAAAATCATACCAAGATCAGCGCCGTGGTAGGCCCCGCTTCCTCGAGGACTGAGGCCTGCGCTGCCGTCGTAAAGGCGAAGGTTATCCCAATCACCCTGATATCTGTATCGCCAGGATGGCACACCGTACTGGACCCTGTATGCAGCGGAAAGGGCAGCTGGGCATGTGAAGCTGCGCTGAGTGAACAGGTCCCACTGAGCGTCGGTCATGTTCGACTTAACATCATACCCAGCAATGCGATAAAACCCGTCTTCCTGGTCAGTGTGGCCAACCAGGAGCGGAATCTTCGCGAAGGATCCATCAATAGAGAGCTGTTGATAATCTTCAAAGACCGTGATGTTGTCGACAGTTGGATGGAAGATCGCTTGAGTCAGAGCCACGCTAGGGAGAGCAGGAACATTGGCAGAGGCCGCCAGAATAGTAGCAGTATCTGCAGAACGTACGCAAGATGCAACTGCAGCAGGATCATCGTTGGCGCCGCCGCAACCGATGGTCTGCGATACGTTGTACCAAAGGGACTGTGAGTACTCAGCAGTGTTGGGGAGGAAGCTCAATGAAGTCCCAGACATGGGAATGAGGCCAGAAACGATTGGGTCGTCCTTGTAGGCATACGCCCAGTAGTCGACCGAGGCACCGCCTGCACTTTGTCCGGAAATAACAATGCGCGAAGGGTCGCCTCCAAAGCCAGCGATGTTGTCGCGCACCCATTCAACGGCGAGACGGTGGTCACGTAGAGCAGCATTCTTCTCAATACCAGGAGCACCGGCAAAGCCCAAGATACCCAATCGGTAACTGAGAAGGTTAGTAGATGTATGGATGGAAGTGAAAAAAGGGCATACTTGATTGTCACGACGACCACATCTTCAGCATCCGCTAGATACTGGCCGTTGTAGAAAGGAGAGTTCGGACCAGGAACCTGAAATCCTAAACTGGTTGTTAGATTTATTGTTACAAAGCGAATGGGCAACGTACGTCCTCCGTGGATAAACAATAGCACTGGCTTCTTCGCGTCTGCCTTTCCAGAATTTGCCGTCCAAATATTGAGCTTCAAGCAATCCTCAGAGAAGGGGTTGGTGACCTCGCCTCCAAAGTTATTGAATATTTGCAGACCAGATGTTTGTGTGAACTTGGGGAAAGTCGTCGTTGGTAGCGCGACAGCAGGACAATCCCTTTAGAGTTATTAGATACGTCATCACTGTCTTGGATTTGTTACATACGGAGACTGTACTTTGTTAGTGAATGAATCTTACATCATGACGTCGTGACTACTAACCCACTCGGATGCCTCAAAGACGGTTCCTTCTGGCGCGTCGTACCTCTTCGGTGCAGCAAACCTCAGCTCGCCAACTGGAGCCTCTGCATACCGGACGCCCAGGAACTCGGTCACATGTGTTTTATTAGACGATGGGTGACCGATCAAGGCACCACTTGATGTCACGACGCTTGAGCCATTGTTCGACGAACCAAGGAGCGAAGCTATAGTTGCAACAGCAGCAGTATATATGAGGTTCTGCATAATTCCAGCCCAAAACAATGATAGACTGACATCTCATGGATGACGGGCAGCCAGCTAACTTAAATAGAGGGAGATATCAATAGCAGCTTGGGCTCGCACGCAATTAACCCCACGTTCTGCAATGCCAACCGTCGTCGAGGAGGACGGCAATCAGACAAAGCTCAGGGCAGATAGTAATCATTCAAAAGGTTTCACATTGAGCGCGGGTACGGTCTTACAACGGCGCAAACAGCGATAACTAATCACGATGTTGACGATCATACACAGTAGAACGGGTGGTTCAGACTTGGAGTTATCGGACCTTTTGCTAGTTAGTTGAGTGAATTGATTAGGTAGTCAACATAGATAGAAAGACGTCATTCATAGCTCTAATTCCACTATATGTACTTAGAAAAGTATGTAGTCAGAAAAGGATTGTCCTGATAGTATAATTCCTGCTAACAATTATACTTTAGAGCTCTTCTTCTCTGATACAACTATCGAAGTTCTTTAGCTTGGTATGTATACGATAATATTAAAATTACTGCAGCTTTCGCTGCATAATACGATTCGTTAGAGCCTTAGGGGCTTCTGGGGCAGGCGAAAACGTGCTCGTTATGTCTACCAAGCTCGGTTCTTTTTTGTCCGGACTCTGGTGTATAATAAGAATCAATATATAAGTAGCCGCTCTTAGGTTAGTCATCTAGTTATGTGACGAACAAGAATATGCTCAGCCTTGTTACTAAGGAAAACTTATTCGGCTCCCTCTAAATGCTATTTACTGTAGCTCCCCCTTAGAAGATGAAATAAAAGTAAATAAGCAAAAAATACTTACAAAATATTTATTATAATCAACACTTTAAAGACATTACCCATTAGGTAATTTTGTTCTATAAGGTAGTAAGCTATTACAAGAAGTTTACTTGTATCTAATCTTTACACAAGTAGGTTTATTTCTATCTAATCTTTTTATAAGTAAGCTTGCTTTTCCCTAATCTTTTTATGGGTAAGTTTCACTCTAGTTTGCTTCTATCTAATCTTTTTAGGGGGAGCCGAATAAATTTTCCTTTGTTGCTATTACAACAGTCTAGCGCAGCTGCAAGCCATTTGTTGGAAGTCTGGAGAACTGCCGATGACCTCTAGATGACTGCCGGAGGCACGCCCCACGCAGTGGATATTCAAGGTATACATCGAATATGAGCTAGATCTGTACCCTCCTTCGGTATCCGCCTACAAGCTGACAGACTATTTTACAGAATCATCTAATACTGGAACAGATTTTCTCAGAAATCAAGTATCGAAAGTTTCAAATCACTACCACTGCTCGTCCAAATCTCGACAACGCACAAGGTATCGAAACTTAGTGTGCCTGCTGGATGGTATCCATGCCCTAAGCTGACGCGGCATTTTTGCGGCAGATGCATCGACTCATGGGATGGTACAGATCCTACCTAGCTTTCTGACATTCGGGCCGCTTAGTTTGCGTCCATATAGACCCATGGCGCACTCATGTACCGACACAAGAGCGTGAGCTCGGTTTACGACCAAATAGCATGTGCGCTGTCAGTAGTTCAGTAACCTCATTCAGATCTTGTCGCCGGACCGACGGACTTGTCAATTGCAATTCTTCAAAACTCAGTGCGGGTCAATCTGACATACAGATCGCGGTGAACAATTTTCGTCGCCCCTATTCTGTGATTGCGAAAGAATGCAGATATGCACCCGAGATGACCGCACAATCCAGATTGCCAGCTATGCAGCCAAGAGCGGTGAGAAGTTTGGCAGCCAAATATGCAATCGTACGTGGAATCGCGGCAAAACCATAAGCCAAGCAATCAGTTACCGGACACGTGTAAAGTTAAATAGATAGGGAATCTACAGGAAAAGCGTGGCATACGTTATGGCGAGGCTTTTTTCGGAACTCCACAACCGCTATTCGGCGCATCCCAAACGTTATTTGACGCACCCCAAAAGATCAGGTGAAGTAAGCAAGACCAGATGGAAGCAAACAAGATCAGATGGAAGCAAAAAGACCAGATAGAAGCAAAACACCTTTACAAGATTCCACAGTAATTAACACCCTAAAGACTAGATAGAAGCAAACAGGACCAGACGGAAGCGAAACACCTATAGGTGGTTTCCAGCCCCGAGGAGGCTTTCATCTCAACTCAACTGTTACTATCTGATCTTTTGGGATGCTCCAACAAAGTTTGACCTACATTATTTGTCGGAGTCCACGAAGTCAAGGACACTAAGATCACGTGCCCGATCACGTGATCATCTCACAAGCAAGTATATAGTCTTTCGTCTCATCTCTTAGAGAATTCCGCCCAAGTAATACAATACTTCAGGTGATCAACTATCTTTGCTCCAACATTAATGTTTTGCTTGGTTGCGGATACAGGCCCTTTTTCACCAGCGAAGAGGCTGCTAGAAAAGCCGAATGAGGACAAGCGGCCTGCCGATCTTTGCCCCGCATCCTTTGTGTGCACGCGGCTGCGCCACAGCTAGATATTGGTCTCTCCCCTCAGACGTCATGCGCACATGCAGTGAATATCGACTTGACCTGATCCGTGATGCATTTTGATTTTCCTTTTGCTGGCGCACACGCTTCTGCGGCGCGGCATCTTCATCTACTCTCCCACTGCCATCTCTTGACCTGGAGTCCCAATCTTACCCTGCCAACATGACGACGAAAAGTACGACCGACTACGTCGAATCGACAGATCCGGTTGGAAGCAAGACCAAGGCCCAGATCCTCACCGACGTCTTCTCTCTCGCGGCCCAATTCAGTACCTGTGCTGAGGCCTTCAACCTCATCCACCCTTCCAAGGATCAAGATCATGCGCAGAAGGTCGTGCTTGCGAAGCTTGGTCTCCAGCAGGGCAGATTGTTGATCTTTGGCGATGCCGTGGGTATTTCTGCGCCACCTGCGACGATTGCACGACACATGATTCCTAGCCATCCTGGCATCACAAATCCAGATCCGCATGTACCTATACACTTTGGAGTCAGAGATCCGAGGCTTGACGACGAAGTCATCAATGCGAAAGTCCGCAGGGCGCTCCATGAGATCGCGGGACGCCCAAGTTCCATGTCGCGAGACGAACTAATGAACGTGTACGGCTTGAAGAGCCCAAAGACGTTTTCCCGCCTCGAATATCCAGCACTAGACACAAATCGACTTGAAGGTCTCCGCGAGAAGTTCACCCTGTTAAAGGATCTGCTCAATCAAACAGGCGCGCGGTCGAGTCTCAAGCGCAACCTGAGCATGACGACTTCCCACTGGACTGTCAAGGACACCACGCGCTTCAGCGAGTACGTCAAGGTTGTGCGCACCGAAGTTGATGCGCTCATCGACCTCATGGGCGTGAAAGAGCAGGTCGACCGGGGAATTCGATCCGATCTTAAGAGCATGGGCTGGCACCCAGACCTAACAGGTCCAGCAGTACGACAGGATTGGGAGAAATTGCGTCTGATCCGCGAAGCTTGCGTAGTCGATTATCCAGAATACATTGAGGTCATCGACAAAGCCATGCAGTACATCAGCGACGAAGTCAAGGAATCCAATCTCGCTCGGAATCGCGCTGCTCTAGGCCTCCCAGAGACCGACACAGACGCAGCAGGCGCGCGCCGAAAGTCAGACTACGACATCCGTTCTGCCCCTGCCCCTGCCTCTGCTCCTGCCCCTGCCTCTGCTCCTGCCCCTGCCCCTGCTCCTATCCCCACTGTCGGACTCAAGTCTTCAAAACCAGAAGCAAAATCCCATATCCAACTTGCCGCAGAACGCGCCCTGGATCCAAATGCGGGCAAGGAAAAGCGCCCAGGCTGGCTCTCGGCCTTCAAATTCAAATCCTGGTCCAAGAGCGGCAAAATCGCACCCGAGAAGCAGCGCTCTAACAGCGTTCCATATACACCAACCGTTGATCCCCAGCGCTCCCTCTCTGCAGGTGAAGCACCAGATCAGATCACAGAAGACTCAAATGACCTCCGAGCCATGCGCTCCAAGTCTCTAAGTGCAATCCCTAGTGACAACACACCACAACCCCCACCACCAGATCTCGACTCTCGCATCCGCAAGCTCAGTATCGATCACGGGGACATGGCGGGTATTCCGCCCATTCAAGAAAACGGCGGTGAAGTAACGAGTTTTCCAGAGAGAAACGGTTTGCCTGATTTTGATGCCGATATGGATAAGAATGCGCTGGTTCAGGTCGATACGGCGAAGAGTGAGGGAAGCAAAGATGGGCTGGACAATATCAAGACGGCCAATAGTTACATCGATCGGCATGATATGTATCCTGCTGTGGGACGGATTGAAACCAAGGATATTCGGAATGTTGCGCATACACCAGGGCTGTAAGGATGTTTGGTGGGCGTGTCAAGCTAGTCTCGCGAGTACCAAGGATACTTGTGCAGCTACTTAGCAGGGACAGGCCTGTTGGGAAGAAGATGGGCATGATTTTATGATGATTTTGTAGCAATCTTGAGGTCAAGCTGGATATATTCATTGCGTTTTAAGAGCATGGGGCTCGAGGTCTCTGGTTAGTTTGGTGGTCACAAAGGTTTCACGATGAGATGTTGAAGCTCACTGAGTATTTCTGGAATATCCAACATGTCCCGAGGTCAGTAGCTAATTTTCCATACCCTTTCCGCGAACACACATCCTCTCCATAGCCACAAACTGCGATTCTACTCAGAAACCTGTCGGGATGATAGAGACGGGGTCTTGTGTAATATTTGAGGTAGAAGAGACATTTTGGGTGATGATAGGTGTAGAAGCAGTACTTGTGGCGAGTCAGGAGGAAGAAGCAACTTAATATGTGCAGAGGATCGCTTTTGAACATGATGTGCGCAAGAGTCGATTCATTGTACTGGGCTGATCATCCGTAAGGACAATGTGCCCAAATGAAGATTCACAAGCATTCTCAAGAATGGTATGGTCTTGTGGATGCTCCATACCCCGCGCGCTCGCTAACAAGCCTTTCATCATCGTTCGATATTCGTTGCACTCACGGTGAAGGTGACTTTGTGCGTGCATCTTCACCTTCACCTTGAGGTTGGTTCACTGTCTTCTGGCCCATCCATCTCTCGATCTAGTCTTGTCCACGTCTTCTTTACTGCCTTATCCCGTCGACTCAACTATCAGGAAGGTCAAGGTAATCCTTTCCAAGATAAATCTCTCGGGCTCACTCTGATCCGGTCCAGTTCCATCGCGTTTCATCACGCGCTCCCGCAGTCGTGATTGTTTGCTTTCTATATTTAGTCGGCTTGCGGCAGCAACAATAACAACAACGTCAACAAACAACTTTTTTTGGACAAGAAGCTGCCCATTTCACATCACTTGCGATAGCGATAATGCCACCCAAAGGACTCTACCGTATCCCGCAACATCATCTTCATGGTCAAAGCGCCTCGACGAAGCGTCAATCCTTCAACAGCATGGACTTCGAAGACGCGGAGGAGCCAGCGCCCATTATGACCAACGATGGCACAGCAGAAGCTGTCATCGACGAAGAGAGGGACAGAAAGCGCGAGAAGCGCGCAAGAAAAGGAAGCCAAAAAATTGAAAAGAGAGGCCAAGGCAGATAAGATTACCGCAGAGCTAGAGAAGGTAGAAGAGAAGCAACCCAGCCTGCCAGTCGACGCGACACCTGCTGCGGCGCCCGTCAAGAACGGCAGGTACGGCCCACGGGGTCCTTACAAGAAGAGAAAGGTACAGACGGCACACCGGCGTCTGCTGCGAATAAGCGCAAGAGAGAGAGCGAGGCACCTGTGGATAGTCCAGCAGTCACTGATAAAGGTCTCACTGACGCTGACGACTGGCTCGGCCCTAACTTCAGGAAGAACATGGAGAACAATAAGAACTCTCTAGCTCGCCTTGCCTCCATCTTCGACCAGCAAGTCAACAAGACCGCCACACCTACCGAATTGCCTAAGAAGAAGCCAGGAAGACCAGTGGGTTCGGGTACGAAGACTGTTGTCAAGTCTGGTGAGACCAAGCCCAAACACAAGAAGCAGAAGCTTGAGAAACCACCCATCACTTCCAGCATTGAGAATGTATCCAAGGTGGTCAAGACGCCGGTACAAGTACCCTCAGTCGCATCGGCCCTGTCTAGCGAATCGAAGGGCACACCAGTTCCACTTCCTCAGAAGTCTCCTGGTGCTTTGAAGCGCAGTGCGAGTGAGGCACCGGTAAAGAAGACCGGCACAGCTCACGCAGAGTCTGAAGTCCTGGTCAACGAGACTCCGCTGTCTCAAATGAGCCATACGCCTGCAACCACTTCTCGTGTACGGGGAATACCGTTTAGTCTACCACCCGCAGTCAGCACAACCAAAAAATCTCCCTGTACCCTCGAGTCTTCACCTGATCTCCCCTTCGTAGTTGCCACCAACCTCGCAAAGAGCGACAAGCACACCATCGGCAGTCAAGGTTCCGTCAACCCGCTCACCAGCAGCCAGGTCGACAGCCTCACCACCGCAAACCTCATACGTTTCAAGCAGCCACTGAACGACGCCCCCAGGCCACGTCCCCGGGGCCGACGCTCTGTCAGCTCGGCGCCTAGCACCGCTTCGAGCAGCTCGGCCACCACATCAAGGAGCATCCGAGACATGCTGATGCGTCCTGGGAAACCATACACACGTCCAGGCGACGAGAATTCCCCCTCCACCACCAACAACAACAACAACAACAAGAAGAAGAAACACATTGAGAAGCACGACGAAGCCAACCTCGCTACCTTCACCAGCACCTTCACCGCATCCCGCCGCACCGTCAACTTCACCCACGAAGCAGAATACCTCGACGAGTACACCGACTGGCTCTCCGACAGCGAAGCAGCAGGTCCCCTCCCCTGCCTAAAACAAGCATCAGGCTGCACCCCGCGCTCAGAACAAGCCCTGCACCTCCTCCGTTCCCCCGCCACCATCACAACCGCATCCTCAGCCTCGACCACCACCGCATCAGAAGACATTGCCCGCGCCCAAACAGCCACCACCTTCCTCCGCTACACGATCCAAACCCGCATTCCCGTCCCGCTCGGCCCCCTCGAAGGAACATTCAAACTCTACTGCCCGAAATACACACGCTCCCACGTGGATAGATATGCGTGTGGCCAGCGCACCCTAACCATCTCCTCCATCGCCGGTTTAAACCCCCTGTCAGGCGCCTACACCGCACGTCTGTGCATCCCGCCGCGCTCGCTGCCGTACCCCATCCAGGCCTTTGAAGCACCGCCGCACGCCTCGTTTCGCAACGTTACGCTCAAGACGGTGGCTGAGGGGTATAAGATGGACGTTGTGTTTTTGGGGAATGGGTATTTGGTGTTGAGGCTTGATGTGCAGCTTCTTCTTACGGGGAGGAGTGGGAAGGGTGGGAAGGGGAGGGGGATTTGGCAGTTTCTGGGAGTGGGTGGTGGAGCGGTTGTTTGGGAGGAGGTGGTGGATGAGGTGGAGAGGCAGGGGAGGAGGTTGGTTGCGAGGTATGATGGGCGGTGAGGTGGGAGTGGGGAGATGGGAGGGGATCGAAGAAAGATCTTCTTCCTAGTGTGGATTATCAGTGAGCAAAGGGAGGCTCGACGACATGTTCGCGTTGGCCTGGCCTACCTGTCGGAAGCCATTTGAACTTGGCAGGAGCTTCGTGGACGCCGCGTCCAGGAGTTTCGCGCTATCATCGCACCCATGTGGTTACTGAGCACCTCTCCAATGTACTTGCACACTAATGTTCCATATCAGTTTACGACTCGGGTACGACTGGAATACGAGGTGGAATGACTTGCTAAACCAACCTTTTCCACTTACAATTGTTTTGAAAAAAAGAAAAAAAAAGAAAAAACACATACACAACATACATGTACTACTACTTCGCTTAGCTGTGTGCGTGCATGACTCTTACTCTATTCGTACTGTTTACATCTAACATCTAACATCTAACATCTCCATCTCCATCTCCACATACCCACTCATAATCTTGAAACAACAAGAACAAGAACAAGAACAAGACCAAGACCAAGACCACGAAGAAGAAGAAGAAGAAGAAGAAGAAGAAGAAGAAGAAGAAGAAGAAGAAGAAGAAGAAGAAGAAGAAGAAGAAGAAGAAGAAGAAGAAGAAGAAGAAGAAGCCCCTATTCTCATGCAAAAAACAGGTATTATCAAAAGACATTCCTCCTCTAGCCTTCTTTCTCTTAGAACGTCCTTTGCTGACTGACTGACCGACCCACGCTCATGCTTCTATATGCAAAGGGGGTAATTACGACACACGTTCCTTGACCATATCGAATCGGAGATACTCGCGTCCGCCTCTCTGCCTCAGCGAGCGAGGAGCGAGAGGAAGAAGATGAAGAAGAAGAAGATGACGAGGAGCACGAGGAGAACGAGGATAGAAAATACCCTAGTCCTTCTTTGCTCGGCCATTCTGCTGCTCAACAAGGTCCAACTTCTCATTACCCTTTTGAATGAAGAATCTGCGTTCGAGGAACTTGAGACTTTCGTCGATGATGCTGAGATTTCTTGTTAGTGGTTGATTCTCCTGTGATTTTTTTGGATAACACGGCGTGAAGGGGGGGGGGTGTGACTTACATGATAGGCGCACTGATGGCCATGACGGCTTTCCATTCGTTGCCGTCCAGCGGGATGACGCTGAACAAGCCCTGCAAGAACGGAACGTAGAGAAGAGCAAAGTGCAATGCCATGCTCAAACAGATTGCATAGACGAGCATCATGTTCTTCCAGAGCGGCAATGTCAGCAGACTCTCTGAGCTGCTCAAAGCGTTCATAGCATTGAGCATCTCGATTACGACCAAGATGCTCAGACTGACAGTAGACGCAGCTTGGGCAGATGAGTTGCTGAACATTTCGCAGCCGATTTCAGGGAACTGGGTTGAGCAGTGGTGAAAGTGGCGGAGTTGGGAGAAGGAGATCTGAGGACCTTCGCTGTTGAACATGAACCACCATGCGTAGCCACCGACAGTTGCGGCGCCAACGTAGGTGCCAATAACCATGTAGCGGAAGAACAACCAGCCGCTGATGAGAGGCTCGTCACGCTTGCGGGGCTGGCGCCTCATCACATCGTGGTCTGGAGGGTTGAAAGAGAGAGCGGTGGCGGGGAGACCATCGGTAACGAGATTGACCCAGAGGAGTTGAACAGGAATCAGAGCCTCAGGCATACCCATAGCGGCAGTCAGGAAGATAGACACGACTTCTCCAATGTTAGACGAGATGAGGTAGCGGATGAACTGTTGAGTGTTGTTGTAGATGGAGCGACCTTCCTCGACGGCACCTTCAATGGTGGCAAAGTTGTCGTCTACAAGCACCATGTCGGCGGCGAGCTTGGCTACGTCAGTTCCGGAACCCATGGCAACACCGATATCAGCTTTCTTAAGAGCCGGCGCGTCGTTGACACCGTCACCAGTCATGGCGACAACCTCACCGGCTTGTTGGAGAAGGTCGACGAGCTTGGACTTGTGTGTTGGCTCAGTACGAGAGAAGAGGCTGGCGTGCTTGGCGGCTTCCATTTGTTCGGACTCGGAAAGCTCATCGAATTGGCGACCTGTGAAAGACTTGCCGGTGAGATCTTCGTTGGGGCCAAAAACACCGATTTGACGACAGATGGACTCGGCAGTGTTCTGGTTGTCTCCAGTGATGACCACAACGCGGATACCAGCAGAGCGGCATTTGGCAATTGAGGCGCGGACTTCAGGGCGGGGAGGGTCCAACATACCGACGAGGCCGATGAGGGTCATCTTCTGCTCCAGCTGGGTGTATTCCTTGGTAGTCTTGGCCTTTGTCAGAAGTGGGTTCGATTCAATGTCTTCAACAGATGCTACAGCAATGACACGAAGACCACGGTTGCCGTATTCGACGATTTCCTTGTTGATAAGGGTGGACAATTGCTTGCTCATGGGTATCTTGTTTCCGTTCTTGCCAACAATGACACTGGTGCAGCGATCAAGAATCGACTCTGGGGCGCCCTTGACAAGTAGTTTCTGAGAGTTGCCATTCTTAACTAGAACAGACATGCTCTTACGGTCGCGAGAGAATTCATAGGTGGCTAGGCGGGAGTACTGGCTTTCGTAGTGCTTGGTGGAGAAATCGAGACGTCCTTCGGGCGAGGTGCTGGCACGAGTCGCATTGTGGGCAATATCGGGAGTACCGACCTTCTCAACAAGGACGCGGAGAGCACCCTCAGTAGGCTCACCAACCAGGTTGTAAGTACCGTTCTTGGAGTCGTAGGCAAGGGCTGCATCGTTACAGAGTGCGGTGACCTCACAGATTTGGCGTACAGTGTCGGATTGCGCAGCAAGGTTCTCGAGGGGCTTGCCACGGAGTGAGATCTGACCCTCAGGCTCAAAGCTAGTACCTTCAATGTCAAACTCTTCAAGACCGTTGCCTTGTTCGTTGAGGAAGACCATCTTGTTGACGCTCATCTGGTTGGTGGTAAGAGTACCTGTCTTGTCGGAGCAAATCACGCTGCAGCTACCAAGTGTCTCGACAGAAGGCAGGCTTCGCACAACGGCATTCCTTGCAGCCATCTTGCGCGTTCCCAGAGCCAAACAGGTTGTAATGACGACGGCCAGACCTTCGGGAATCGCAGCGACACCGAGAGAAACAGCAATCTTGAGATAGTAGATGGCGCCTTTGGCGAAGCTGCCGTGCGAGGGGTCGTTGAAGTTGCCAATGTTTATGAGCCAGACAAGAATGCAGATTGCCGTGATGACCTTTGCGAGCTGGTCGCCAAAGTCGTTGAGCTTCTCCTTGAGGGGGGTGGGCTGGGAGATCTGCGCTGTGATGCTCTCATGGATGTCTCCAATCGCAGTGTTACCGCCCGTCAGGACTACTAGCGCAGTCGCATGGCCCGTAACAACCGTAGTACCTGAGAAGAGCATGTTGACCTGATCCTGCTTGACAGCGTTCTCGTCCTTGATGGCCTTGGTGTCCTTGGGTACACTCTCGCTCTCTCCAGTCAAGATGGACTGGTCAATGTTGAAGCTGTTACTCGAGATGGACAAGATCCTGCAATCAGCGGGTATTCTGTCACCAATCGCGACCGAAATGACATCTCCAGGGACCAGCTCGTTGGCCTTGACGCGTTTGACATGTCCATCGCGTACCACTTTGGCTTCGTTGGCCGAGTATTCCTGGAGGGCCGCGATGGCCTTTTCGGCGCTGGTTTCTTGCGATACTCCGACGACGGCGTTTAGGATGAGGATGGTGAGGATCTATAGACACGCAAGTTAGCGCAGATACATGCATCCTCCTTGTCTAGTACTTACAACTGCCGGGTCCACGAATGCGGTCCAGCCTTCTTCCTGTTCAAAGAGGGCCAGTACGAACGACACTGCTGCCGAGCCTAGCAAGATGATGACCAGCTGGTCCTTGAACTGTTCGAGGATGAGTTCCCAGATAGGGGTTGGCGGGTCTTCCGGCAGCTCTGTTCTCTGTTAGCAGTCGTCGCCCCAGTCGGCGGGAGATGGCAACATACCATTCTTTCCATGCTTCTCCCTCGCGCTCTGCACCTGCTGTGCGCTCAGGCCTTTCTGCTCTTCGACCTGGAAATTCCTCAGTGCCTCAGCAGGCGTCTTGGTGTACGCATTCTCCATGCCCACTACTCCTATCACCGAGTATTCTTCGCTCGATGCACCACTACCTCTTCAACGGCTTGTTACAAGATCGCTCAATCGCTGCGTGCCAGTGTCGTTCGCAAGGATATCCGGGCTCTAGAAATGTCTGGCCGCTTCTCACGTCGCAGCTATCTTCGCATATGACGTTGAGACGAACTTTGACAGCGTTCGCGTTATTCCGTCGAGTATTAAAGGGAGGGACTGTGTTCTCCTGGCGCAAGTAAAAGTCACAGGAAGGAGAGACGATGGAAGATTCTATGACTGTCCACGGCGAAAACGGCTGTACTGGCGGCGCAACAGCACTTGTCTCGACTTTGGCGCGTCCCAAGAAATGTGTCCTCTATTCGACCCGCATGCGCCACAGCACTAACCCCTTTACAGCTTCACCAGCCACTTTTCGCCCACAAGCACGTTTCTCGCAACTCACTTGAATTCGTCCGCATCTTGAACTTGCCCTTGGTTAGTGTCACTTCCATTCTTGGAGGATTGTGGCTGGTGAGAATCTGGGGTTGACGCCGTCGGCAGCAACTACTTTGAGATGCGTGGGGGTGCGGCAAGATTCCGAAAAAGGACTTGCTAAGTTCGGCATGTTCGGCCAATTGTCGCGCGATTCAAGCTCCCCTCCCCCACCTTGGACATGATCACGGCAGTTCAACATGACTTGGGCAAGAATGCAGTGTCGCTTGGGAATAAAACACAGATCGAGTACAATGTTCAATGTTTGATTGTATTTGAGCAGCCAGCATATACAACTGCAGCCCAGTATCCAAAATCATCCCACCGTGCAAAGTTCATCAAAGGGTATTATAGCCCGCCAGAGGTATCCCGCTCGTTGAACGCCACAGAACAAAGGCCATGCAAAGGCCAGGTCAAATGCTATCGTGATGGTCATGTACCCAGTCCGATATAATCATGCCCGCTTTCTAACATGATCACCTGTATGGTGTACAACTATAATGTGTATAACGTGAATAGAATCCAGGCAGCCAAGGTGCCATGGGAGAAGTAAAAGTCGCAAGCTTATTGGCTTGCGCAGTATGTCCGAATCAATCGGGCAATGTCTCGGGTGACAAAGGGCTTGGTGACGAAGCCCTTCATGCCACTCTTGACTGCTTTGTCAAGAGCGGCGTCTGTAATGTCTGCGCTCACCGCCAGAATGGTTGGCTTTCGCTCGAGCTCGGGCATCTTGAGAATCACCTTGGTGGCTTGAAAGCCGTCCAATAACGGCATCCAAAGGTCCATGAGGACAAGATCAAAAGCCTCGGCAGCTGGACCAAGAGCATTACGACGAACAGTCTCGACGGCGTCGTTGCCGTTGAAGGCCGTAGTGATGCTCTTGTAGCCCAGTCTGCCCAGCATGCTCACCAGCACACGTCGATTGATAGCGTTGTCGTCTACTACTAGAATGTTTAGAGGCAGTTGTACGCCGAGACTGGATGGCACAACGTCCCGCTCCGAGGATAGAGCGCGAGTGAGATTTTGTCGTGGAGGCGATGAGGTGCGGCGGGGGGAAGCGAGGCCGATGTCGTTTGGCGATGTTGCAGAGCGTACGGCAATGGCAGGTGTGGTTGGTGGTTGACGTTCGCGATCACTTTTGAATGATTCAAAACTCAAGGGAGGAGTAACAGGGCCACGGCCAAGGTCCAGGCGCGGTAGGTCCGGGTCGATAGACATGCGAGATTTGATGGAGAGTGTAGGGGATCCAAAAGGCGTTGCGGGACGGCTGCAGATCTCGCCTGGGGTAAGCGGGACTCGCATCTCGAATTCCGATCCTCTCGCTGTTCCAGAGACATGGGAACGAAGACAGAAGAGATCACCACCTAGTTTCCTCGCAATGCCCTTGGCGACCATGAGACCAAGACCCAAACCCTCACTCTGCCGTGTCATTGAGTCGTCTTCTCTTGAGAATGGCTTGAACAGATTGGGTAGGAAAGCTGCTGGGATGCCAGAGCCAGTATCCTTGATGTTGATGACAATGTAACGGCCCTTGGCGCTAAGCGTCGCTTGTAGTGTGATGGATCCATCCTGTGTGAACTTGATGGCGTTGAGAGCGAGGCAGGAGACCATCTTGGCGAGATCCCGTTCATCGATGACAATCGTCTCTGGGACGTCAGCAGAAACGGTCCACTCGATCCATTTGGTATGTGCCTCTCCGTTGGAGCTGCGTGTTCGAACTTCAATGCGCTCTCCCGTATCTGTCGCTTCCGCAATGGCAGAATCCGGCCTTCCCCCCTACTTTGAGGGCATCATTGATGACGTATTGTAGGACTTCTCTTAGGTTGGTATGTCGGAGACCAGGAACCTTGGAGTGTTCGGACGCGAACATGGGCGACGTGGTTGAGTCGCACTTGCCTGACGAAGAAGTTCCGTGTGAGCACGCGTCGTCTAGTCGGACTAGTTCCAGAGCGGTTGTGTTGGGGGGACAGGACTTGGTGCCGCGCATGGGAGGCTCCTCTGAGAAGGTGTCGCGAACGCGTTGGCGAGCACTCTTGGCCACGCGTGTCTTGTTGGCATGGTCTGCCCAAGATACCTCGTGTCTTCTTCTCTTGATACCGCGTAGTGGAGCACTCATGTTGTTGCCAGTGATCATCAGATCCGGTCGCATCTCACGCCAGAAGGTGTTCCACTGGTCGGGGGTCTTGTCAAGTGGCGAAAGTGGCGTCTCTGGAACACCCATGTTCATGTCGTAGGCATGGACGACATTGTCGGCTGCCTCGACTGCACGTCTTGAGCTATCTGGGACACGGTCAGTATGAGCGTGTCATGGCGCAGGGCCTTGGACGGAGTGGTACGCACCTTGGACAGCCTCAATGTTCTCCCTGAGGGTGTCGAGTATCTCACGAGTCCGCGATTCGAGCTGCAATGATTCGGATGCTTCTTTTACATTTGCCATCATGACGTCCAGCATACCCACAACGCCCTGCATTGGCGTCCTCAACTCATGGGACAGGCTCCTAGCGTAGGGCTTTAATGACTGGGCAACGGAGACTGCTCTATGGGGTACGATTCTAGGTGCTTCGGCTTGAATTGGTTCTGCTGCCTTTGCAAACTCGTTGCCGTTCAAGACACGATCTAGAATCATGTCTTCCAGGCTGTGGAACAGCATTTCGAGAAAGCCCCAACTCAAGACACGACGAGCAGCGCCCTCTTTACCCCACATGACACCAAAGTGGGCGAAGCACTTTCCCTCGGCAAACAGAGGGATTCCAAGGTAGGCCTCGCCGGGAATAATGAGGTCGTTTGGGTTGTCGAGGATGAAGTCGTTTAATCGTTCGGGTATGACGAAGACCTTGTCGTGCTTCATGTAGGCACACGGACACTGGTAGGCATGGTACTTGAAGTTTCTCAGGTGGCCGGGTCCGTTGCCATGGTCGTCGTTGATGTAAAAGGCCTCGCCCATGAGGCATGCTCCAGGCTCGCCGATGGGTGGTAGCTCGACAGCAACATTCTTGTCGTCGACCAAGATGCGCTTGGAGACGAAAGCATACTGGGCATCGGCCATGTTGGCGAGGCCCTGGGTGAGCTGGATCCAGAAGTTGTCGGCATCGGCTTTGCGGAGAAGGTCCTTGAGGTTGACGAGCTGCTCGGCGGCATTGCTCTCTGCGGGCACGTATAGCTGAGACAGTTCTTCTCGGAAGCCGTTCTCGCCCTGCTGCATGACCATGCCTGGCATTGGGCGGGAGAAGCACAGCGACTGGCGCTCGATTATATCAGGTGGGATGGTAGTAAGTCCCTCCATCTTTTCAGAATTCCATGCGGGCTGCAGTCGGCACGGGCGTCCAGGATGGGCACAGGGGTGGTGTTGGGTCAGACGATGCGAAGTTGAACAGCGATATGCAGTGGGCTACGAAGGCAGTCGGCAAGGCACGCGGAAGTGGATTAGTAACGGGGTTTAGGGCATGCGAGGAGGGCGTGATGGTGATGTGCGTGATGTGCGTGATGTGCGGGACAGAGAGAAGGAATGCGAAGAACGGTAGGCACGGCGGGCAGTCAGCCATGTGGTTGGGTCTTTTGCTAGAGTCGCACATAAGAGGGCTGGCGGGCGATCTAGAACGCGTCCCGGAGCCGTGGCTTTGCGCGTCCTTGCACCCTCCAAGCCCGTCATCGTCGTCGTCGTCGTCGTGGTGACAGCAGCCGGCGCCAGCTGCTGGCTACTCTGGCCACCAGTCCAACGGGACCCCCCGCCTGCGTGCCTGTCTGTCTCAAGTTGAGGCTCGTCGTTTGCTGCGCGCCCGCCCGGCCTCGCGGGCGGCAGCAGGTCGTGATGGATGGGGCAAAGTTTGAGCGTCGAGGGGCCCTGGGAGGCTTTGGTCAGCATGCGCAGTGGGTCGCGCCTGCTGGAACAGTCTAGACGCGCTCGGCTCCTGGTCGCTCCTGCACGATTGACGGCGCTACCCCCAGTAGCCCCTTCCGCTTCGGCCGCTAAGCTGGGCGCCCTAGTTTGCGGCCACCCCTAGTTTGCGGCCACCGTGCGCGAAGGCGCGCCCTCCGCTCAACACGCGATAACTCAACAACAGCGCTTATATTTGAAACTGTGTACACATAGATGCTAGGGTATGAGCTGCAGCTTGAGCTGCAGCAGCTTTTGCAGCCTTCTCAGTCTTCTTTGTTGATGCCTGCGCAGCTTGAGCTGCTGCTTTATCTATTGCAGCCTTAACACTCTCAGCATTGCTAAAGCGCTCATTTGGATCAACTCTAATTCTCTTTCTTGTCTCTGTACCCTGGAGTTGCTCTAGTTGATGTTTTAAGCATTGAACCTCTGCCTCTAGTTGAGCTGAGTACGCACTTGACAAGGAGATAGCCTTGCCTACCTTGCCTAGCACTAGACGTGTGCTCCGAGAGAGGGATTCTGACTGTAGGAGCTGCTGTTGAGCTTGATATACATCCTGAGCTCTCTTCGGGGTTGAGAAGAGTAGATCTGTAGAAGATTGATGCTGTGTAGGTGGTGGAGGAGTGATTGGACGTGCAGAAACCTGAGAGGAGTGAATGACTACACTAGGGTTGTATGGGCATATGCCTGTAGCTCTCCAACCAGCTCGAATCACACGCTCAGATAGGCCTATCTCTCGCGCATGATAGTATGATGATATAAAGCGCTCCTTCTTGACAGGAGCTGCATCATCAAGAGCAGATAGAGCTCTAATCTTAGCTCTATATCCTGACTTAAGTACGCTAAAAGGAGCTAGGTCCAGAGGCTGCAGGACATGAGAGGCGTGAGGAGGGAGATATATAGTCCATATTCTGTGCTGACGGCAGAGTAGCATGAACTCAATATCGACGTGAGACCCGTGGCCATCAAGTATAAGTATCCTCCATCGATTTCCATCAGGCTGAGTCTCTGGGATGAATATACTCCTTAGCCACTCAGATCCTATCTTATGCGAGGTCCATCCATTCTTAGAGGTAGTATATAACCAGTCTGGCACTAATCTGGATGGAAACCACGTTGTTTGTAGGCTCTGTCCCTTGAAAATCACCATACACCTGAGTTTCCGCCCAGCCGCTGAGACTGTCTCAAGGATTGATACCCACTCACGATCGCCTGGAGTTTTCACGTAAGTCTTACGCTTGCCAGCCCGTGCGATCACCTGAGAGTTTGTACATACTCCTAGTGCGATGCCAGTCTCATCCATATTCCATATATCTTCCACCCGTATATTGAGCTCAATCCGAGTCCTGTGGAAGAGCTCAAGGAACGCTAGGATCTGATCAGGAGTCGCAGCCTCGGCCCTCGAGGCCTCGATCGATCGTCCGACAATGCTTGCAACTCGAGGTTGACGGGTGAGGAAGGAGGATATCCATCGCTGGCCGAGAGGCTCGTGGTCGCCGCCGAGCTTTAATATCCGAGTCGCCATCTCACGTACACGCGCATGAGATGGAGGTAGAGATCGCGCATCCTCCTCAAGTATCCAATCAACTATAAAACTCTCTTGTTCTGGGGTCAATCGCTGCTGCTGCTGGTGAGCTATCGCGTGTGGAACGCTGCCCTGCAGCCTGCGCTGAATTGAGGTTCGAGGAACTGCCCAGGCCTTAGCAGCTGCCCTCTGGCTTGTAAAAACACCTGATTCGAGATCGCGAATGGCGCCTTGTAGAGCCTCCTCATGAGGATCCATATTAAGTACGGCGTTGTTGAGTTATCGCGTGTTGAGCGGAGGGCGCGCCTTCGCGCACGGTGGCCGCAAACTAGGGGTGGCCGCAAACTAGGGCGCCCAGCTTATGCAAACCTCGCCCACACCCATGGCCGACTCTCACCCCTCGCCCTGCGCCATTGTGACCATGGCACCATGGCTCGCCTCCTCCAGACCGGGCAACGCAAACATGCCAATTGCACCTTTTGCCTCGCCTCTTGCTTTTTTTGTTTTTTTGCCCATCCAGCTTTTATGCTTTGTTGTGGCGGTCAAAAGCGACCGCTGCCGGCTCAACAACACACGCGACAACAGACAGCAGACAGCAGACAGCAGACAGCAGACAGCAGACAGCTCAACAACACAACCGACAACCGACCGACAACAGACAGCCGCACATTGCATGCATACAGGATAGTACATGGTACAGTATACCCAGATGCTCCTGCTTGACTGACGTCAGCGGCTCCAGCTCCGACGCTTTTTGCCGCGCCCGCTTGCTGTGCTCTGGTGTTCCCCATTAAGCCGCACTGCCTTTAATCGTCGTAGTACCACCAGCACAGTGTTTGTAGGAGTACTGTAAGCTGGGCGCCCTAGTTTGCGGCCACCCCTAGTTTGCGGCCACCGTGCGCGAAGGCGCGCCCTCCGCTCAACACGCGATAACTCAACAACAGCGCTTATATTTGAAACTGTGTACACATAGATGCTAGGGTATGAGCTGCAGCTTGAGCTGCAGCAGCTTTTGCAGCCTTCTCAGTCTTCTTTGTTGATGCCTGCGCAGCTTGAGCTGCTGCTTTATCTATTGCAGCCTTAACACTCTCAGCATTGCTAAAGCGCTCATTTGGATCAACTCTAATTCTCTTTCTTGTCTCTGTACCCTGGAGTTGCTCTAGTTGATGTTTTAAGCATTGAACCTCTGCCTCTAGTTGAGCTGAGTACGCACTTGACAAGGAGATAGCCTTGCCTACCTTGCCTAGCACTAGACGTGTGCTCCGAGAGAGGGATTCTGACTGTAGGAGCTGCTGTTGAGCTTGATATACATCCTGAGCTCTCTTCGGGGTTGAGAAGAGTAGATCTGTAGAAGATTGATGCTGTGTAGGTGGTGGAGGAGTGATTGGACGTGCAGAAACCTGAGAGGAGTGAATGACTACACTAGGGTTGTATGGGCATATGCCTGTAGCTCTCCAACCAGCTCGAATCACACGCTCAGATAGGCCTATCTCTCGCGCATGATAGTATGATGATATAAAGCGCTCCTTCTTGACAGGAGCTGCATCATCAAGAGCAGATAGAGCTCTAATCTTAGCTCTATATCCTGACTTAAGTACGCTAAAAGGAGCTAGGTCCAGAGGCTGCAGGACATGAGAGGCGTGAGGAGGGAGATATATAGTCCATATTCTGTGCTGACGGCAGAGTAGCATGAACTCAATATCGACGTGAGACCCGTGGCCATCAAGTATAAGTATCCTCCATCGATTTCCATCAGGCTGAGTCTCTGGGATGAATATACTCCTTAGCCACTCAGATCCTATCTTATGCGAGGTCCATCCATTCTTAGAGGTAGTATATAACCAGTCTGGCACTAATCTGGATGGAAACCACGTTGTTTGTAGGCTCTGTCCCTTGAAAATCACCATACACCTGAGTTTCCGCCCAGCCGCTGAGACTGTCTCAAGGATTGATACCCACTCACGATCGCCTGGAGTTTTCACGTAAGTCTTACGCTTGCCAGCCCGTGCGATCACCTGAGAGTTTGTACATACTCCTAGTGCGATGCCAGTCTCATCCATATTCCATATATCTTCCACCCGTATATTGAGCTCAATCCGAGTCCTGTGGAAGAGCTCAAGGAACGCTAGGATCTGATCAGGAGTCGCAGCCTCGGCCCTCGAGGCCTCGATCGATCGTCCGACAATGCTTGCAACTCGAGGTTGACGGGTGAGGAAGGAGGATATCCATCGCTGGCCGAGAGGCTCGTGGTCGCCGCCGAGCTTTAATATCCGAGTCGCCATCTCACGTACACGCGCATGAGATGGAGGTAGAGATCGCGCATCCTCCTCAAGTATCCAATCAACTATAAAACTCTCTTGTTCTGGGGTCAATCGCTGCTGCTGCTGGTGAGCTATCGCGTGTGGAACGCTGCCCTGCAGCCTGCGCTGAATTGAGGTTCGAGGAACTGCCCAGGCCTTAGCAGCTGCCCTCTGGCTTGTAAAAACACCTGATTCGAGATCGCGAATGGCGCCTTGTAGAGCCTCCTCATGAGGATCCATATTAAGTACGGCGTTGTTGAGTTATCGCGTGTTGAGCGGAGGGCGCGCCTTCGCGCACGGTGGCCGCAAACTAGGGGTGGCCGCAAACTAGGGCGCCCAGCTTAGCAAATCTGTACATACAGGACAACCATGCCCCGGGCTTAGCGGCTCGTTTTACATGCCACCAGATCGGCGATGCGCCGAAGCTGAACCTACCCACCATACTGTGTAGTCCCAAGCACCCTTTGTTCTGTTGTCTGCACGCTTTCGGTACCCGCTCGGCCAGTCGTCTGCTCTGACATCGCCCTCTTTTTCCATACCGTTGATGCAGCTGACGCTTCACTCTGCCACGCCGCCCTCGAGCAGACAGTAACGTGTCCTCTTCTCCAGTTCACCTACCCTGCTTCCCCGCGCTAGCATCAAACCAGCCGCATCTGACGAATCAGCCGCAGTCCTTCCGCCGTCCCGTATTCACTTCAACAGCCCTACATAGCCTGCTGCGCTTGACTTTCGCGAACCTTACGAGGCCCCGGCCCTCGAGAGACCTGAGGCCAGAGTAACGTTACATGGCGTCTGCTCGCACCAGGTACGTCGTGGCTTTTCCGCACCCCCTGGGTGTGCTCCTGTTTGGGCACCCGTCGCACCAAGCACCGACCAGCTCATCAGAACATGATCGACAAGGCATCGTGAACGGCGTGGCCCCATGCGAGTAATGATGTGCACCGTGTGTTGATCGACCTCTCTAGCTGTCTCGATGCAGGTGCGCAGGCCATGTCAGCGCCATGCTCTTCTTCCTTTGATTTTCCCCTCTTGTCCTCGCCGACACCACTTCTGCCTGCCTATCAACACGCATCGCTACCAAGCTGACGTTGGGGACAGCTGTGGAGACAGGTTCGACGCCTGGCGTGCGGCTGCCCAGTTTTCCGGCGCTAGCTGCACCGGACCACTGCAGACGGAGCAGCCACAAACCATGAAAGCTGCCAGTACCCGCTCCCTCACCTTACTAGCACTTTTCCAGCAGACGTCGGTGTCTTGCTTCTCACCGCAAACTGCCTCGAGAGTGGATAGGTGGCTCTTGAAGCCATCTAGATCGTGAGGCGAACATGGTCGGGTTTTCACATTCTTGAACATGTTGCATACACCCACGACTCACTCGCTGGGTCAAAATGATGCGCTTGCCAATCACGCCCACTGACAACGAGCCTTTGACGCGCTGGATGAACGACACTATCATATATTGCTTCGTCACAGCTGGCGAGTGCAAGAGCACATGAACCATGGTACATATCTGACATGCCGCGCTAGAAACTCTACCCGCGCGGAGCTGTCCACATGTCCAGACTATTGCCCGGTCCAAGGTTTGTCCGCTACACGTCTCTGCTGCGCAAGTCCATCTCCACCGTCTGGCTCCAGGAGTCTAGATGTTGAGCAACCACGCCTGAGACTTCACAATACACACACACACACAGATATTGAAGCCACCAAGCCCTCGATCTCTCGGAGATCCACTCCGCAGTCATGACGACATGGACACCCATGTTCGTTATTATCAACTCATCAGGCCCATCAGTGAAGTTCTTGGCAACGGTCTGGGCCTACCCATATCGCGCGCCTGGTCTGCCTTGTCGATACCAAAGGCCTCACGACCGTGCCCTACATTCGACGCCTGCATCGACAGCTGACATTTGTCGATTGAGAATGTGCAGTACAGACAGAATTACAGACTTGTCGTGCACTCCAGGCAACGAACGTCTCTACCATCAATGACGTTGCATTAGCCGCTGCATCTTGAAACGGCTGCGGTCCGCTCCAGGACAAGATACACCCTGCTACTCCGCTCAAGACAGAAAGCAAGCGCGGTAAGCTTAGGGCGACAATGCACCTTATTCGGCCGACCAAAGCTGGACGGCAATGATGACACGCCTAGACTTGAACAGACTCTGGGTAGTTACTGCGTGCCCCTTGTGTTCCTCACTGTTGCACTCGTATCTCGAGTATCGAATATGGCTGTCATGAGGCTTAGAGAGAGCCCAGAGCGTGTCTATACCGTAGCATACCGTCGTGACTCTGCCCGGCAAATCGATGGCTTGCAGAGTCCGGGCCGCCAATATGCCGACTTCCGGTCCGTCTCACGGTTAGGGCACGCATAACAACAGTACCATAAGCACCGAGGTTTTACCGAATACCTGCTTCACTGACTTGGTGAGAGCGTTGCTTACGCAGTATGCATAGTATCGAGAAATCGGCGGGTTGCAAGGTTTAACATCAACTGGCCTGGAGAGCTTACGTTGGCCCTACAGCCTCAAGTATCCACCTTAGCATGTTGCGTAAAACCGTTGGATATCGAGAGAAAAGTGGTCTGGTCCGAACGCAGATGGTCACAGACAGCCAACCACATTGTCCGTAGACTACACCATCTCGTACAGTTGATCTCAAGAGCATAGACGTCGGGCACCACATCATATCCTTGACACGAGCTTTCAATTGCCCAAACACACGAGCATCATAGTCCTTGAATACTCTGTATCCCTCCGATAATCGCTGTAACAATCACAAAATCTAGCTACACACGTCAGCCTAGCAACAACAGCCATCACACCCTATAAACACAACCTCCCTTGCTAGCATTCTAGCAAATCAACCCCGTCGTCTCCCCGACAAATACCCTAATACTACCCTTTCAGCGACCGCTTCTAATACTCATAGAGCACGATGTACTGTATGTCGAGAGTGTTGCTAGAATAGAATGGTATAGTAGATTCTTGGATATTGCTTAGGCTAAGAATAGTAGTATTTTAGAATCAAGTAAGGGTAGTTGCTAATTTAGTGTAGTAGTAGTAGTAGTAGTTTCTCATTGTCAATGTCTTGAAACCGTGTAGAGTTTGGCACTTGTGTCCCGCCAGGTCTACTGGGGTTGGCTTGGATTGATTCGAACATGTGCGACTTTGTTTGTGTCTTCTCTTGCAGCTTCATGCGGAGAGGCTGCTCTTTTCGAGGAATTGCTACGATTACAGCTATTGGCCTGCACCCGCTGGCTTCTTTCATCTTCATCATCTTACTTTGCAAGTGTGCTTACTTGGTAGGAAACCGCTTTGAGAATCGATGTAGCAATATGATTCAAGGGCTATACCCGAGCTGGAATCGACGTCAAAGCAGATGAATGATTGCCTCAAATATTCAGTGGGAAAAAACTGTCATGGTGTAGGATGTATCATTGCATTTCGTATACATGTTTCCTCTGCTCTTAACTTCATTATTCGTCGCATTTCCCTACTACGCTAATACCACTGGACTCTGCAAATCAATCGCCTACAAGTTGACAGCGGTCCTAAAGTTGTTGCCGGCGTAGATGGCGTTGTCACCCAGCTCCTCCTCGATACGGAGGATCTGGTTAAGCTTGGCGAGACGTTCAGATCGGGCTGGCGCACCAGTTTTGATTTGACCGGATCGCAGACCGACGACAATGTCGGCAATGGTGACATCCTCAGTCTCACCAGAGCGGTGGGAAACCATAACACCCCAGCCAGCGCCGAAAGCGTCCTTGGCAGCCTGGATGGCTTCAGTGATGGTACCGATCTGGTTGACCTTGAGAAGGAGGGCATTGCAAGACTTGAGCTCAATAGCCTTCTTGATGAACTCGGGGTTGGTGACGGTCAAGTCATCACCAACGATCTGGCCGTCGTAGGTCTTGAAGAAGTAAGACCATGCCTCCCAGTCGTCCTCAGCGAAGGGGTCCTCGATGCTGACAATGGGGTACTTCTCGGCCAGGGACTTGTACATCTCGGCGAGTTGTTCATATGTGAGCCACTTGCTCTTGTCGCTGTCGGGGTTCTTGAAGTCGAGGTCGTACTTCTTCTCGTCGGCCTTGTAGAACTCGCTGGACGCGACATCCATGGCGATCTTGATCTTGCCAGTGTAGCCAGCCTCCTCAATAGCCTTGGTGATGAGGTCAAGGGCCTCCTCGGGGGTCTGAATGTCTGGGGCAACACCACCCTCGTCACCGACGTTTCCAGCGGACTGTCCGTAGGTCTTCTTGGCGAGGGCCTTGAGCTTCTGGTAGACTTCTGCTCCCTGGCGCATGGCCTCGGAGAAGGTAGGGGCCTCACTACGGATAATCAATAAGGGTTGGCGCTAGATTCATAGAGGTTGACCTACCATGGAACAATCATGAACTCTTGGAAAGCAAGGCGGCCACCGGCGTGCGAGCCACCGTTGAGGACATTTTGGACTACATAGTCGGTAAATAATCATCACAACCAGACAAGGTTTACTCACAGGGTACGGGGAGAACGTAGGGCTTCTTGGTGCCAGCCAAGTCGGAGATGTGTGCGTAAAGAGGGACGCCCTTCTCAGCGGCAGCGGCCTTTGCGATAGCCATCGAGACACCAAGGATGGCATTGGCACCCAGGTTGGTCTTGTTTGTTGTGCCATCGAGCTTGTTGAGGAATGCGTCTACGGCGGACTGGTCCTTGACGTCGAGCTTCTCCTTGATGAGAGCAGGAGCAATGGTGTCGTTGACGTTGGCGACAGCCTTGGTCACACCCTTACCACCCCACTTGGACTTGTCTCCATCGCGGAGTTCGCAAGCCTCATGGGAGCCAGTGGAGGCACCGGAGGGGACGATGGCGCGGTGGAGGCCGGTCTCGGTGACAATGTCGACCTCGACGGTCGGGTTACCCTGGAGATGTCAGCAATGAAACCTGACAGGCATAGTTGTGCGAACACATACCCGAGAGTCATAGACGGAGCGGGCGTGGATCTTTGTGATGGTCATGGTGAAGGATTGCTGTTGGGAGAGTCAATTGGAGAGTTGGGGAGCCGCAAAGCGCAAGGCAGGAGATATAGAGGCAGATCGGATGCGCGGGCAGCCAAGTCCGGCCGCGGATAGGATGCCGAGCAGAAAATTCAACTTACTAGTTGTATGTGTAAGATCAAGTGTCGGTGTTGTTTTGTTTGGGTGGGGTGTTCCAGAGCTTAAGAGTCCAACAAGGTCGTGGAGGGGTCGCTCAGCAGAATTCAGCCCCGCTATGACGCCGTCGCCTCATTGGTAGCCCACCCACGGCCTCTTTGTAAAAGTGTGCATCAACATTATCGCAAAGCATCGAGTGGGACGACGCGCAAGCTGATTTGGGGGGCCTGTGAAATACAATTGATGCATGCCGGTGATATTCTCTCTCCTCGGCCCTGCCGATTATGCACGGGAGATCGTCGTCCAAGGTAGCTTCTTCTACAAGAGATTCAAAACCTCAGAGCGCTCATTGAGGAAATACCAAGGAACGTCAGACATGTGTGATACAAAGCCTTCATGGCCAAGCCAGATGAGATAGTAGCTCTCATGGCACCGGTGAAGAAGTTGAGTAGCGAACGAATCAGCCTAGCTCAAACATGTACCTGCACAGTCTGTTGCATGTAGCTGTAGCTACTGTCGCGGGGTTTCGGGCTGCCGTGATTGTACCATGAGCAATATGACGGCTGTCCATCCATCTCTTGTCTTACGCGAAGATGACATGTCAGACTTGGGCTTCGGAGACCCTGACGAGTCGTCGAAATGGTTCAACAAAGGCAACTGTTCATGTCGGTACGTGGGCACAGCAGCGTTGTGAAGTAGATGTTGGTGCGGGTCAAGAATAGAGGCGACGCGCATCTGAGGCTGTTCCGATACAGACTGTTATCGTCGGTGACGAACATTTGGCTGAACACGACTCACGAACGGTATGGATACAAAGCTGCGAGATTTCTTACAGGTCTGGATGGACGCAACTCTGCTCGGTGAAGACTCAAGACGTAAATGTTCACGACCAAGTACAGTTCTGCCAAGCCCGGGGTGGCCCAAGCTTCATCTGTACGGCAGCCGCGACGCTGGGAGCTGCCTTCGCGTGCGGCTTCAACATCACCGTACAATCACACCCATCCTGTCCTCGCTGCTGTCCCAACTCGCCCGTACGACAAGAGTTCTGGTCATCGCCTGATCTTACGCCCTCCCGCCCGACTACCCAAGCCCGACGAAAGTCGCCCTCTGATACACCTACCGTCACCACTTTAAGCTCATCACAATGTACGCCATATTGGAGACACACTATTATGATACTGACTATCATACAGGGAGGTTCTAATAGGAATCACCGGCCAGGACTTTACCCTGATCGCCGCCTCCAAAGCCGCTATGCGTGGCGCCACCATCCTCAAGGCATCTGACGACAAGACACGAGTACTCAACACACATACCTTGATGGCCTTCTCTGGAGGCTGGTGACACTGGTATGACAGGAACAAAAGCCACGAGGGGTTAGCGGCAGCTAATAGCGGTGCAGTTCAATTCGCCGAGTACATCCAGGCAAACGTACAATTATACTCGATGCGCAACAACATGGAGCTCTCCCCTGCCGCAACCGCCAACTTTGTCCGAGGAGAACTGGCGTCAGCGCTACGGTCAAGAAAACCCTACACGGTCAACCTGCTGTTGGGCGGATACGACACCATTGCCGACAAGCCGACTCTTTACTGGATCGACTACTTGGCGAGTCAAGCACCACTGCCATATGCTGCACATGGTTACGCACAGTACGTTTCACTGGATGTTGCCTTCCAGCAGCACACCCAGCTACGCTTATACGTGGTTCTGTGCACGAAGATCCAGTGCTAACATACTACTTCCAGATACTACTGCCTCTCTCTGCTTGACAAGCACCACCATCCCGACATCGACTACGAACAAGGCATTAAGATCTTGCGCATGTGCACCGAGGAGCTCAAGCGACGTCTTCCGATCGATTTCAAGGGCGTACTGGTCAAGGTTATTACCAAGGATGGCATCAAGGACGTGGAGTACGAGGACGATGTGAAGGTTGCTATTCCTTAGAGAGCCATGGGTTGACGGCGGCTAGAGTATTCCGCCAAACGATTTATGCATAAGAAATGAGTGCCATTACGATCATAAATGACACTTGAACATGATAGATAACGAGAACAAATAGTCAAATGACATTGATGACGATATCATATTTCTTGATGCATTGCAGTTCCTGGCTGCATATTTGCATGCTTCTTGCTTACAAGCGTAGCTCGGTTGTTTTCACAAGTTCGGGCTGTCATCAAGGCCTGAATAAAGGCTCGTGAAGACGTCCAGTTGTAGCCATACACGAAGTACGGCCGGTAGTGAGGATGCCATAAGGTAACCTCGACCACTTCGCACAGCGACAAGCCGGAAGTAATACAGCACTATTGATAGCCTTACGCGCACCTCACCCACATCAAAGCATGCATAAGACAAAGGTATGTCCTCCCAATAAATCGACACCGCAGACTCATCGCCATCACTGAAGACGACCCAACGAGAAAGCAGCTTCCTACAGGAGTATCGCTCTCCGACCCCACGCCCCCGTAGAGACTGGCAACTAAAAGACAAAGATGTTCTGATAGTCGTGGCTGGGTTCGTTTGTATTTTTTGATCAAGGAGCGAGAAAGGAGGACGAGGGGCGCAGAGATTTTATACTGACAGGTGGGGGTCCGCCAAGCCTATGCACGGGCGGAAGGGTTTTGGAGCGGGCGGGCACGGGCACACTCGACCGGCGACGGGGTTGGGGCAATGGCATGTGGGACGGAAGAACGACACCAACACTCTTACCATGCTGCGACGATGCTGTAGAAGACAATATTGGGCAACAGCGGACGCCAACCGAGCCGATACGTGGCAGATTTTGTTTCTCTGCTTGATGCAACGCAGACGCATCCATCTTGACTTTCCCATATGAGTAGCACATCATTACATGATTCACGATGCAGAGAGTCGTGGAACACAACGTCTAGAGGTATTGTTTTTGCATTTCGAGGAAGCTGATGAGCATAAAGCACGTCGCGATCTCTCTCTCTCTACATGATGAGGACAGCACCGCCGTTTGAAAGAAGAACTTTTACGTTCAAATCATCGCAATCATCTAACATGCGCTTGCCTATTCGGACTTATTCGCGGCTATGTCGATTCCTAGTTCTTGTATCCGTTCTCATATCCGTTCGCCATGACCTCCTGCAAGCCCTGGGGAGGGCCGTTGGCCTGGCCCTTGGCAGTACCGTTGACGGCACCGTTGCTCATACCGTTCATGGTCTTCTTCGAGTCATGCATATCATCCTCGATGGGCTTGTTGTTCATGGTGTATCCAGTGTCGGATGCATCGACGAACGCGTCGAGACCAGCACCCTCGCGGGGGTACTCCTTCATCAGCTCCTTGTGTCGTCGCAGAGCCTTGTTCATCTCCTCGGCGGAGACGTCATTCAGGAACACGCAAGTACCGATGGGGTTGGGCACAGCAGCACGTAGCAGACCGTCACGGGTCTTCAGGATGGCCTTGGTGGCCTTGTCAAGCATCTCCTCGTCGAAGAGCTCGTGATCCATGGACAGACCAGCCCTGGAGAACAGGTTCAACAGCCTCTTGTGCTCCTCATCGCTAAGAAGACCACGCTGGTTCGCCAACGTCGCCGAGTAGGCCATGTCGATAGAGATGGCATGGCCGTGACGAAGTGGGACCTTGGGTGAAAGCTATATTCCAGTCAGCAAAGTCATCATGAAAGAGGTGCAACAGCCTTACCTCGTGGAGCGGGCTCCAGGTGTGGCCGTAGGCAATGACACGGTCGAGACCGATCTCGTGGAGGTTGGGTGTCTCAAGCTTTAACATCTCGTGAATACCAGCGCGATTTATCTCATCCGCTGCCTGGAGGACCTCCTTGTCGTTACCCTCACGGCCGAAACGAGAAGTGATTAGCTTCTCGCAGTACTTGTCCAACAGGTCGAATGTGGGCTTGTGGGCACAGGTTGAGATCTTGATCAACTCTGCGAATCCGTTTCGTACTTGACCCTCTGGTAGGGTCTTCAAGAAAGAGAAGTCGAGGAATGTGTGCATCGGGGCATGGTAAGCTCCGAGACGGTTCTTGTAGTTGCCGTAATTGACGGCGACCTTGATGCTGACGCTAGCATCGATCAGGCCAATAACGGTTGTTGGGATACGGATGAAGTTGGTGTTCCTTCGGTAGGCGGCGCAAGCAAATCTAGGATCTCGAGTTAACTCTGTTCTTATAACGCAGTCAGGCCAGAGTGCCTTAGAGCTATTTTTTACCCAGCAACATCAGTCACCAAACCACCACCCTGTATCACATTAGCATCTTCCAACACCTTGAGTAGACGGGATAGCTTACCACAACAAGTACCGGCTCCTTTCGGATGATACCAAAGTCGGTCATCGAGTCAACGATGCTGAGAAGAGTCTCCATAGACTTGGCCTTCTCGCCGATCATGGTCTTGTGGATCGTCAAGGGCAGATTGTAGTGGTCAAAGTACTTTTGCATCTCATCGCCGTAAACGTTGTAGATGTTCAAGTCCATGACAGCCAGGCAGCGGCCCCAACTCTCGTAGCACTTGGCTAGGTTGTTGTTGGCGGGGTTGAAGACGCCATCAAGGAAGGTGAAGTCATATTCGATCTTCTCGTATCCCTCGACGTGGAAGCCGTTCTGGGTCTCGACAACGGAAGCTTTAAGGTCTGACATGGTGAAAAGAGTTCGAAAAAGATGTGTATGAGATACGTTGAGTTCTGCGGGGTCAAAGTACGGACACGACTGCTCTATATAACTGTCGACAGACCGATGTCATGTGGGACTACTCACATAGCACGCGGTACACGCTCCGCCTCCATTGGCTCTCACACACCGGCAGCGATCCAGACAACGTCAACCATACGCATTATTCTCGCTCATGATGCGGCCACTCGTGGATCCCTTGTTGTTTGGACTTGGTACCACTTCACTTCGAGCCAAACTAGGCTCCTACTGGCCAGCCATGATGAAATGACTTCAACCAACAGTGTCCTCCCAGCGGTTCAACCCAGTTCCGGCACATGGGACATGCAATTTACTCATGCAACATGGGTTTTTGCGGGCTTGGACAAAGCAGGACCATCCTACTTGCCTTCGGCCAAGGACAAAACCGGCGTAGCACAAGCCGCGAATCCATTTAGTGCCAACAACGGAGTCTCTCCCGTTGTGGAGAGATTGAGATACACTACATACAACTGTGGGGCAGTCTTCGAAATCACCTCATCTCCACTTCAAGGAATTGTATCGTTCGATTGCTGACGTGCCGTGGCAGGTGTTGGGAGGATCTTCCATTTGCCAGCGAGTCAAAAGGCGTTGTGTGTGTGTGTGTGTGTGTGTGTGTGTGTGTGTGTGTGTGTGCGCGCGCAGGGCTGATGGTGCAATGCCGGTAGCCATACAACGGCACTTTCCTACCCTTCAGCCCAGGGACAAGCTGAAAAAAATGTGACGTTCGAGGGGAACTTTTCGATCCTAGTTCCCGCTTCGGGTAGATAGAGTTTGGCGGATCCAGGATCGTTGAGGTATATTGCCTGGTATAGGTAAGCGTACGCTGTCATGGCAAGTCCTTGTGGCTCCATAGTCGGTTAGTGGATGCAGCAAGCTCTAGGTCGTTGACGACAGCCATATCCAACTCAACGTCAACACTATACAAAACCGTATATGCACCAACAAACCGCGCCCCACATGAACGGTGCATACCCACATGGTATACTCTAGTGTGAACTCGCCTCAACCGGTGCCAAGGGCGCCTCGACGCGTACACGGGAATGTGGCATGGAAAAGGCAGGATACGGCGTCTGACCTACATTGGCATCCCACCCTCAATAGTAGGGTTTTGCACCAAAAGCAATTTTCACAAAGGCAATTGCTAATGTGCTAACATAACGAGTGACATCTAGACGATTCTGCGTAAGCCGATTCCGTGCTAAAACTGTCGACCGAACCAAGTGCCACTCCGTCGTATATGTTCCTGCATGTATTTCGTCATTACCGACCACCCGCCCCGCACTAAACCAGACGCGTTGAGGGGCAACTTTTGGTAGCTTCGACGCGTCGAGGTCACGGCTGCCCGCACAATTTCATATTGCCATTGAACAACAGCAACAATGGGTAGCTTCGATCAAAGCAAAGCATATGCAGCGCAGGAGGAAGAGGGTGCGTTCTTCGACGATGGGCGGGAAATTGAGCTCCTGCACTTTGTCTACTCGCACCCTAACATCGAGAAAATACGAGGATCACCGGAAAATGTTCTAGCAGCCATTGACGAGTATGGCCGCACGAAGAAGTATCTCATGAACGTGGGAGAGGACAAGGGCCAAATTGTGACAGATTTGATCGCGGAAGTAAAGCCAAAGACTATGGTACGAGACTCGCTGGACCCATCTCTACATCTCTGACAACACGCAGGTAGAGCTCGGCGGCTATGTAGGCTACTCCTGCATTCTCTTCGCAGATGCGGTACGCAAAGCAGGTGGTGAGCGATACTTCAGCTTCGAGCGCGATCCCGCTTTCGCGGCTGTCATCATGTCCTTGGCCGATCTTGCAGGCCTCGCCGACCTTGTCAAGGTAATCGTGGGCTCAAGCGACGAGGGCATCGCACGACTGGCCGCATCAGGTCAACTCAAGCACGTCGATCTCATGTTCCTGGATCACTACAAGCCCGCTTACACCACAGATCTGAAGCTCTGCGAGGAGCTTGGACTGATCACCAAGGGCTCCGTGCTGGCAGCGGACAATGTCATCAAGCCCGGAAACCCGCCATACTTGAAGTATGTCAGGTCGAGCGTTGAGGAGAAGGTCAAGGAGGCCGGAGAGGGTGGACAAACAAACCTCAGCGGCATTGCTGAGACAAACGTAAAGATGTACGAGAAGAGATATGGCAAGGCCAAGTTTAGCGAGAGCAAGGGCAACCCAAATCTCAAGTACGAGAGCAAATTGGTGAACAGCTACGAGCCAACTGGCGTACCCGTGAGTTTGAGCACCGGCGACGTTTTGGAAACATTTACTGACTAGCATAGGATGGTATCGAGATTACACGATGCGTTGGTTAGATGGAAGCATTCTGACCTGGCAGAATACGCGTAACAATCTATATGAACCGCGAGTTTCAGCGTTGGTGGGTCTTGGACGGCTCAGATGCGGTCATTGTACCCGAGCACAAACACCGGCAGGATAGCCACTGTCGAAGCCTCAATGGCTGCACAACTCAATGGAACATTCAATTGAATCCATACTCCTTGCAAAACAAACAAAGCGCCTTTGCAGAATTGCATTCCACAAACTGTGCGGGATGTTTGTGACAACCGACATGACACGTTTACGCTGGAAGAAGCAAACATGAGCCCCACGCACCCTGCATTCGCGGTACAAACCCCCCTCAACACCCATCCGCCGATCGCGGCCAGAGCGCAATCTCAAAATCAGGATCTGCCTTGTCCAGATGGCAAACAGGATCGTGGAGTTCCTAGTGTTCCGCAATGTCGTACATGAGTGAAGTAACGATGACGTCTAGACTAGGTAGGTAGTTCCAAGCCAGGGCATTCAACGGCCAACAACTTGTCTGGGCGAACGCAAGCGGCGCGCACATCAATCACCTCGCCTATGCAAGCACCCATTGCGTGACTAGAAGCCGTGTGTTTTACTGCCGCTAAAATCCTACTTACTTGCAGTTTGCATTGCAGTGCAGCGTGCAGTTCTTCGCAGGGGCAGTTGAGACATCCCTCGGTCCTATTTTTGACAAGGTAACGCCGTTGGTGGTGTGCTGAGGAACCTCTGAACGGTGAAGAGTGTGCGAGAACAAGTGCCGAGTAGTCACGACGAGCTGCTCATTATCATTCAACAGCAACGAGAGGCGAAGACAATGGCGGAGGGAAAGAAGGATGCCGTGGTGTTGCCATTTTACTATGGCCATGTGTGGAAGAATGTGCTTCTACTGGCTCTGAGCGCTGTTTGCGCGCCTCTTTCGGCAGCGCTGGTATTGGTTGGTCTTGCAGTGTCGAAACTCCATGGACAGCGCAACGCGACGTTTTCCAAGGAGGACAAGCAGCATGTTGCGGCGGCACGAAGACGGAAAACGATTCTTGTCACGGGAGTGTCCATGACAAAGGGTCTTGCTATTGCGCGCAATTTGTCCCAGCATACACCACATCGCATCGTTGGCGCCGACACTTCCTCCCTATCACCAGGTCGCTTCTCCAGCGCTCTTGCGAAATACTACTGTCTGGATACACCGAGTGGCGACGATGCGGAGCCGTATATTGATTCCATTCTCTCCGTCATCCAGCGCGAGAGAGTCGACTTATGGATCAGCTGCTCCAGCGTCGTGGCAGCCGTCGAAGACGGCCAAGTCGTCCGTCTAGCAGAGAAGCAAGCGAAAGAGCAAGGCCGGCAGTTTGAAGCCATACAATTCCGGGAAGACGTTGTGGAGAAATTCCACGAAAAGGACAAATTCATCGACTATATCGACTCGCTCGATCTTCCCATCCCCGAATCGCACCGCTGCACGCATCCAGGTGAAGCCCTCGATGTGCTCATGAGAGAGCTCCACAGAACGCCGACGAAATCTGGAAGGACAGAGCCCCGGCGCCGATTCATCATGAAACCCATTGGCGTGGACGACAAGGCGCGGAACAATATGATGACCCTCCTGCCCTTCAAGACACCAGATGCAACAGCCCAATACATCCACTCCCTCAACATCAGCCAGGAAAACCCCTTCCAACTCCAACAATTCATCTCAGGAAACGAATACTGCACCCACGCCCTCGTCATCCACGGCAAGGTAAAAGCCTTCACCAGCTGCCCCAGCCTCGAACTCCTCATGCACTACGAACCGCTACCCGCCTCCTCTCCGCTCAGCAAGAAAATGCTCGCCTTCACCGAACGCGTGTGCAAAGACGGCGGTGAGAACTTCACCGGCCATTTGAGTTTCGACTTTCTCGTCGAAAACGACAACGACAAGGGGCGTGGTGCTGGTGCAGCCGTGAAATTCTACCCGATTGAATCGAACCCGCGCGCTCACACGGCTGTCGTGCTCTTTGAGCAAACGCCTGAAATGGCGGATGCGTATCTCTCCATCTTCAACAACGGCGCTGATAACACCCCCTTGACCTCCACCAAGAATAAGCCTAGTCCAGTGTTTCCTCGCACCCCGACGTACAGTTATTACTGGGTCGGACATGACGTTGTGTCTTTTGTCGTCTTGCCGCTTCTTGATTTGCTGTTTGGCGCGACGACACTGCAGGATGCATTTAATGACCTCGCGACGTTTTGGACGCATGCGTTAGGGTGGAAGGATGGCACGTATGCGATCGAGGATCCGGTGCCGTTTTTCGTGCTGTATCATGTTTATTGGCCGGCGAGGTTTTTGGAGGCGTTGAGGAGAGGGGATGCGTGGAGTCGGGTTAATGTTAGTACTACGAAGATGTTTGCGGGGTGAGTATACATATAGGGTCATGGACGTGGAGGGTTTGGGAAGTTGGGAGTCGGCGTGTAGCATGTTTAGATTTGTTCATCACGGGATGTTGTACTGTATTATTACTAGGGCGGCGTAACGAGGTCTAATTCTAATCGCACTGCCCAAGCTAGCTCAACAACTACAACTTCATACAAACCTGACCTCGTGCTCTCACACCTCAATCCTCCACCTACTACCCTCAGTCCAAACGACCCTCACTCTCCGTCTCCCAAAACCTACCCATACCCCCATCCTCACCACCAACCCCCGCCCACACCTTCTCCAACTCCGCCGAATCCCGTCTCTCCCTCTTCCTCAGCTCCGCAACAGCACTTGCCATCTGCCTCTGCAGCCTCGTCTGCCGCCCACACAACGCCCTCGCCAAACTACACCGAGCATAACACCGAAAAGCAACGTGGTGTTTCCCAGCGATGCCAGCAGTGCGGCGAAAGAAGCCTCTGCGCCGCTTGGAATCGGATAGAGCCAGGATACCGGTCTTGATAGACGCATGGGCAGGGCGGACGGCGGTGATGTGGGATTTCCGCAATGTGGTGCGGAAGTAGGGTATGCAGTGGTGTAATCCCTTTGGTCTGGTGCTGGTTTTGAGGGGAGATGGTGGGTGAGGCGTGGGTTGTGTGCTGGTGAGTGGGGGCGCTGCGAGGGCAGTTGGGCATGCTGTGTTTGCCATCTGGTGGATCTGGTCGTCTGGGGCTTGGCTCTGGTTTACTTTACGAGCGATGGGCGCGAGAACGTGTTGAGAGACAGAGTCATCTACAGCGTCGTCGGTCTGATCGCGTGGGCTAGAGACATGGGCTGGGCTGATTTCAGAGTTCTCGTCTGCTTCGTGCTTGCGCTTGGTGATGTTCTTTCCATCTTCCTGATGGAAGGGAACGGTGTCGTCTTGAGTGTTGACGATGGTATCGGTGGTTCCTGCAGTAGGAGACTCGTTCCACATGTCTTCCGGGTTATTCTCTGTATGTTCTGGTCCCGGGAGCTGGTTACCCAGCGTATACACCGGACCAAGCTCTGAGTCTCCATCTGCCTCAAACTTGCACTCGATTCGATGATCGCCATCGTCGATATGCAGCGGAGTCATAACCTCAACCTCAACCTCATCCTCAGCAACTTCAAGTACCGCCTCCTTCTCCACTTGCACAACCGTGTCATCAACGGTACACGTCTGCCTCTCAGCCTCATCAGCAGCATACGAAGCCTTGAGACCCTCCCAGTCCCCCTTGCCTCGCAGTTCCGCGTGCTTCAACTCCACATCACCCTTGCCACGAGTTAAATCCTGCATCATCTCAGCAACACGTTGGATCTGCATCAGCGGTATGACCTTGGTCGAAAGCTGCTGCCCAGGACCCTCCTTAGCTTCCGCTTCCTCTTCTTTCTTGGTCTTTGGCTCGATTCGCAGTGCGAGGAAGAGATCTGTGATCAGCTGAAAGTTGGGGGGATCTAGATCCGTATTCATGTCTTTTGCGCGGAAGCGCTGGACTTGATCGCTCATCAGAATTTCGCCACGGATACGTAGGACCAGGTCGTAGGCGCGGCGGTAGAAGGAGAGGAAGTCGAAGTTGCTATGTACTTCGTTGTGCTGTAGTTCCGACTTCATGGTACCGAGGAGATTGGCGTGCGTTTCGCCTTGCTTGTCAAAGTCGGGTTTGCGTACCCTGGACTTGTTCTTGCCTTTTCGCTTTGGCTGTGGCGGCGTGATCTTGGTCGCTAGGTTTGCGAATACATCTTGCAAGTCCTTCATATTCTGGGTTGCTTCGTCACTGCCATTGTCTGGTGTATCTTCGGTAGCCTCGCTTCGTCGATAGAGGTAGTTGAAGACTGCGTGACGCCTCAGCCACCGATTGTCGTCCGGGTTTGGACCATAGTAATCGGCAATCTTAGCTTCCAGCGGCAACTCTGGTTGCAAACCACGCTCCGCGCCAATTTCTCTCGAGACTTGAGGTAGAAACTTGGACGTATGGCGGAAGTCCGACGCCATGATGCGACTGCTGGTATTAGTCGAGATGAGATAACGGTTAAGGAAGTCGTTGGGGTGAGTGGGTGGATTGCCCCGAAACATAACCTTGACGCCATACATTTCAATCAGGTAGTCGAGGTCTGGCCACTGTATGTTCAGACCTCCCATCTGGGAGGCGGCATTATAGAGATGAGCCATACCGATGATGAACCACTGTATCTTGGCAACGGCGGTAGAATGATAGATTTGGTTGAAGTGCCACATGGAGAGTCCTGCGAGCGTTGAATGAACAGTGATGAAGACGCTGGCAGTCATTGGCTTTTCTCGAGAGTCCAGAAGTTCCTGTAGCCACTCCAACAGCCTGTTGAGAGGATTGAGAAGGATAGTGCTAAATTTGATCTCTTCTCTGCACATGTAATCAGGTTTTGTACCCTTGGCCCACATGCGATCCTCGTAGTCGACATGGCAACGGATGCATCTTGCGATATCTAAACCGTGCTCGGTAAGGTCGCGTAATATCCTGCGATAATCTTCACGTACAGCCTCCTGGATATCGAGGACAATGGTCAAGCCGAAAGGCAGGTAGTCCTGTGACGTACTCTGATGCAACAACATCTCTCCAGTGAAGTGGTCCCATCTTGGAAGTTTGAGACCGCCCTTGCGGATGACGTCAAAGAATCTCAAGAAGAGTAGAAGAGGATGCTCTTGTACATTGTCGTCAGCGCTGTCCCCTGCTGTGCGCGTCTTTGTGATGTACGTCTTGATCAAGGCGGCAGCATCCAGACCAAATAGATGACGTAATGTTTTTTCAGTAGGCGGTGGCGCTGAGTTTTGCGCTTCAGTATTAGGTGCAGCCTTGATTTTGTCAAACAGTTGGTGGATGAGACTAGCCAATTCGCCAGGTAGCAGATCAAGCTCTTCCACCAGTGCCTTGACGTTTTGATGCACATGATCCTGAGTAAGGTCGGAGACCAACGCCGCCGTGATCACATTGACGATACCCTTGTGGTAGGAAACCCACACCTCGAAGAGAATATCCCGTATGCGGTTAAGGTTGTAGAGGAAGCAGAGTATGAGGAACTCGCGGCGCAATCGCTCTTCCGCTGCAGTCAACGCGTTCGTCTCCGGTGTCGGCATCTTCCTCGTTCTGGATGTCAGAGTCTGCTGCGGCTGGCCGCCGTCGTCCATGTCGGATTTATCCCGTCTTCGCATTTTCTCAAGCAAGTCGTCCTGTTCGTCTTGGCCTGTCTTGGGTCCGGTGGGAAGCTGGATGAATACGAGCGTGGTCGTGTCATTCTTGCGATCTCGAGCTTTGCGCAGTCCGGGGACGAGAACTTTCAACGACGCCATGAGCGCTTCTAGGCTTCCATTGAAGTATTCATGGCCTGAATCGGCTGTGTTGTTGTGTTTGTGGTATTGTGTCACCTCCCTCCTCGAGCGGATAGCATCTCCAAGATCGTTGATACCGGAAGTGTCGGCGAGTGGAATGTTCGTAGCGGCGATGGCGTTGACGAGTTGCTCTTGCTTTTGTAGCGGTATTCTGTAGCCTGCTTTGCTCTTTTTCTTCTTAGCCTGGTCTGCGACTACATTTGCAAGTTCTACGCCGCGCTGGATTCCCGTCTTGAGCAGCCACGCCTGGAATTGGTCGGTATACGTCTTGTAACGCTTGACCGTCTCGGGAAGTTCATTCTGTCGATAGTAATCCATCTTGGAAGAAAAGTGGGTAGGTGGTTGAGAAAGCTAATGTGGGTGGTAGAAACTATGTAGAGGAAAGTCGAAGGTAGTAGATTTAGGTCATGGGGCAGATTCGCGAAGTATCTGTGCTTTCCCAAGTGGAAGAGAAAGAATAACGATTGTAGAGTGAAACAGCAATGGTTATGCACCTCCAGGCAGACAGCCTCCAATGAAGTACTGCGCAAGATGGCAGTTCCAGTCGCGATAACGCAGTCAAGGCCCGCCGAGATATTGTTGTCGTGTAATATATGATGTGACTAGGTGGCAGTCTAGAGATCACAAGCTCAGTGTTCTATGCCCCTGTCTCGCTCTCACACCCGCGGGCTGGAAACCCAGATACGCAAAGTGAAAGGAGGTAAAGGTCTCCTCACTGAGCACACCCGACTACTTCTTATGCCCCTGGAGGCTAGCGGCGTGTAGGACGGCCGCACAGTCCACGCAGTCCGATAGGGAGTCGATCGTCATGGTCATCGTCGGATCCGGGGACGACCAAACCACTACTCAGGCTCTTTTCAGCTTGCAGAATCGCCATAAAGAGCATCGCTTCGTCGTCAACAGTACAAATGGGCACCGATCTCCGCAGCTCATCGGAAGCCGTCGTGCAAGGCACTGTCCACGAAGGTATTCATTCGCAAACGCCGCCAAAAATACATCTCTCCCTACAGCAACGCGCGCCACTCCCTACTCTCCGGCCTTTCAATCCCTAAATGATCACACATCAGCCCCATGCGATCAACGCCCCAATATCCCTCAGTCTCCCCCATCTTATTCGTAGCAACAAACCAGGGCAGACCAAACGCCTTATCCTCAAACGCTTTGGTCGTATTCCCACCCAGCAACTTCTTCACCTCTTCCGTCTTGGTCCTCTCAAGCACCTTCCTTGCCTCCTCCTCACTACCCAAAGCAGTCGTGAGAATAGCAAGTAAATTCTCCGGCTTGGTCGGGTCGTTCCATGTTGCCCAAAAGTTTTCGTAAAAGAGGGCGATGGCTTGTTCAAGGGTTTGGGGGTGCGACAAGGAGAGGGAGGCTAGGGCGCGTTGGACAGGCAGCGTGTTGATGGGGAAGCCTGGTGGAGAATCCTGCGAAATGGGCACGTTGAATTGTGCGGAAAGTCGCTGGCGCTCTTTGGAGATCCATTTGTCCTTGTCTAGGGGGGCGTGTTAGACAGGCAGGTAGACAGGCAGGCAGGGGAAATGGCGGTAACTCCGATGATGGTCCACCGGGTGAGCTGTTTGTTACATCTTTCTCTTGCGTGCTGCGTGCTATTTCCTGATGAGGCCATGCCAAGTCGCTCTTTTATGGAAAAGAAGATGTCAACATACTTTTTATCTTCAGTGGTGGTGTGTTTTCACATTCCTTCATTAACCCCCCGAGCAGAATAGGCACATATGTCACGTCAACCTGCTTGAAAACCTTTGAATTCTACCCGGGAAACTCTTGTCAGCATTATATTATGAGACTCCAGCACCAAAGCCTGCATCAGGGTGAGGAACACGGTAGATAAACTTACCTTCAAGGTGTAGAAAGCAATGTAGGCAAACGGGCTGACAATGTCAACGTAAAGGGTAATTTTCGGTTGAGACATGGCTGACCGTGTTATTGCCCGAATTGAGCGAGATGACTGATCTGGAGTGGAGATAAGACCGAGGGTGCCTCTGTTCATGGAGGAGTCAAGGCCGGTGATCTCATAGCGGATTGGATTAGCCGAGGCACATCCAGCTGGAGAGCGCAGCTCATCCGACCATAGACCTTTCCTCGGCAGACTATTGCTAAGCCTTACGAGCAGCTAGCGCTTACCTGTATAAACTTAGTATGAACTTTATGTATTATTATAATAGTACACTGGCTGGGCGAGGTGGCTGCAGGTGAGTTTATACTCGTTCAAATAGCGCTTGTCGCAAGTTTGATCGAATAAGCAATCCGATTACAATTCCCAAGGTCACCTAGCCTCTCCAAGCAGACGTAATGTTCACTCTACCGCTGGAGTACAGCATACTTAGCTCTGAGAAATCCCTAACGTCTATTGGCTAGTATCTGGGGTCTACACACAAATCCCGAGACGAGCCTTGCAAAAGACATCGGAATAGACAGCAGGAGAAACAGTAAATTAGCAGACTATTGGCTTAGCGAGGCAGAGCCAGTTATGTGTTTGAGTGCAATATGGTACTTAGAGATACTGATGTATTGGACAATACAAAAGCTTATGGTGTGGGGAACGCAGAGCAATTTGATGAACCAGAGTGTTTCCTAATACTCTAACAGATCTGCTTAGACTACCTAGTGGATAAAGTGCAGTGAGACTAGAGGTTTTTAGAGCGTACAATATAATTTACACGTCGCTGGCAAGATAAGCTGTTGTAAATGGATTCCCTCGGTGTTCGACGTGCCGATGATACGTAGGGGATGCAAAGTTGGAATGAAATCGCCGTCGTGCTCATTGACTGACGACATGCACTTTTTGCATAGGCATGGTGATTATAGCATGGTAACGACTGCGGTCGTCGCGTGCAAAACTACGGTATGTCACTCACCCGCACTTCAGTTTCCAGCACCATGCTGTCTTGTCATGCTTGTGGTGATCTTCGGGGAGCCGCGCATTACATAGCGTGCGGGGATGGACGGTGCTTCCCCGACACTGCGGCTGGTACCTACCTATGTAGTGCTGCTTTTACTTCGGCCTGCGGTACGATCCGGACCAGGTTATGTGCTTTACACTTTCAACTCCCGGAGCAAGTTGGTGCATATCTATGCAAGAGTCCCAAAAACGGTGAAGAGCAGGCAAATAAGTGTTTCTACATAGATAGTGGCAGATGGCTTACACGCTATTTTCAGACGTTTGATTAATTCTTGCAGGTTTTTGACGTATCATTGTCCAACCAAGTTCGGGGCGAAGCTAAGTAGTGCACTATCGGATATGTACTGCATGTGCTCGCTAATCGATCTGCTATGCTAGCTCCGCTGGAGACAGAAATGTGCATACTCAATCTCCGCACCTGCTTGCAACTGTGAGGCTAGCCTGAGCTGTGAGACGAATGGTTGGGCGGCAAGGCACGGAGTATCGATCGTCATTGATACCAAGATCATCTTTTGGACCCACACAAGCTGATATGGTATGCGGCTAACGAGCGGATTCGGCACTAATATGAGCTCAGCTGAGTTGTGAGCTGAAACATGATGCAGCACGGCAGCAGAAGCTTTGTTTTGCTGCTGCATATTGCTTCTAAACAAGAATCCACTACATTGTATGCACTGGAGCACATTCCTACTAAACTTGAGTCGACCCGCACCTCGATCTGTGCGCTCTATCAAAGCGTTCTTCGCTGCCTCGCAAAATCCCCAGGAACAAAAGCCTCTTCGCAGCTCCCTAAATTCCACCTTATTCACGATCGAACATAGTCTCCAAGGCATTTTAAGACTTGAAGAGAGAGCCATGAAAGAGAAAAATGCAGAGCACAGCAGAGAAGACGTTACAGACTTGTGCATGCTGTGGGAGACAGCTCTTGATGATTACCGCACAACGACAAAGTTAGACATGTCGAAAAAACTTTACCGATCGGTGGAAGACATCATGGACGACAAAGACATCCAAACGCGTTTTCTGAAGTTTCGGCACAACGACGGCAAGGTGGACAAGCTGCGTAAACTGATATACAAGAGCACAGATCTTATCCTTGCAGGAACATCATGTATAGCCACGGCTGCTGCTGTTGCGTTTCCACCCAGTGCAATCTTACTTACGGCATTCACCTACGTGATGAAAGCATCACAGGACGTTTCGAAGGACTATGACAAGATTACAGCGTTTTTCGACGTTATGGAAAGCTTCCTCCAGCAAGTGAAAGTGATTGAAGGAAAGCTGCCAAAGGAGAAGAGCTACACAGCCCATATGTTGCGAGTCTTTGCTGCACTTCTGAAGGCATGCGGGTTGGCGAGCAAAGCCACCAAGGAGGGCAGGCTGAAGCTCTATGGGAAGAAACTCCTCTATGGAGGGTTAGGAGCAGAATTGCAGGACGCTGAGGATCACTTGAATAATGCACTCGAGCAACTCAAGTCTGCAACAGGCTTTGCAAACCTTGGGCTGGCTGTTGAAAACCAGAGGGGTATCCAAGAAGTAAAAGACGGACTAGGAATTGTAGGGGAAGTAGTTGAAGAAATCAGACAGGACACTGGCCATATCAACAGCAACTTACGCGAGGTTGCGGAGGCGACTTCAGATATCGCCGCTGGCTTAAACGAGTCCAATGAAAGATGGAAATTGTACCAGGAAGATGACGCACAATTTCGTGTCCAGCTCTCCACGAAAATTGATCAACTGCTTGATATGCAGAAGATGAGCGCTCCCAAAGAGACCGAGTCGGAGGCGTTACAAAAACAAGACATAGCGCACAGAAAACAAACCGCGTTCAGTATCGTTAAAAGAGCATTCGCACCCCTCGAAGACCCCCAGCTGCGAGATCGTGAATTTGAGCACGCGTGGGCTGAGAATACCACAGACTGGTTCACAAGCATGCCGCAATTCGTGTCCTGGATGAAAGAGCGTAGCGCCGTCGACAACCCCTTCCTCTGGATCAATGGCGAAGAAGGTGTAGGCAAGTCGTGGCTCGCCTATGCAGCCGTGCAAGCGCTTCGACGGTGGACCGCAAGTCACTCAACCTACTCGGTGGTTCACGTATACTTCCGACATGATTCACTCGAACAGGGGGCACTAAGAGAACTCATAAAATGCGCCGTGACACAGATTTCAAGGCTGGATAGAACGTATTGCGAGCATATTGCAGCGGAGCTGAAGCGAGCCCATGGTCAGGTAGTCTGGTCATCCCCGAATGCGACATGGCGGAAGTATGTCACATTCAGATACCAAATAGACTCGGATGACGAATCCAGCGACCAACTGTACTCAGGTGACGAAACTCGCGATAAGCTGCAGTCAGATGCCGGACCTAGAGGCCAACTGGACTCCCGCCCACGTCTCTACCTTGTTCTGGATGGTCTCGACGAATTGCCGCAGTCCCCCATCCCGCTATTTAATGCTATAAAGTGTATAACCTCTGAAAACCTCAACATTCGTGTATTGTTATTCGCGCGACCGCAGCTCAAAGCGTACATTCCGATCCTAGGACAGCGTATGCAGAGTTTCAAGATCGAAAAGAAGGACATTGAGGAGGACATGCATCGCCTAGTAAACGCACGACTGAAAAGCTCTTCCCGCCTTCGCAAGCTTCGAGAAGGTGTGAAGAGATCCATTACCAAAACGCTCGTTGATCGTGCCCCGAATATGCTATACATTGACAATATGATCCGTCGTTTGAACAGCGTTCAGGGCGAACGTGCAGTCGTAAAGTGTCTCCGCGAGGCACCCAACAGTATGGAAGAACTATACACTACGCTTATCGACGAGATCAAGACGAAGAGGACGCATGCGCAGCTGAAGAACCTGAGGATCTTCTTTGCCTGGCTTACATATTCCCATCACCGAGTCACAATCAACGAGATCGAAGATGTTATGAGGCTCTGTGGACAGGAATCATTGTTTAGTGCCGAGGATGAGATCCAAGGTCGGTCGCTTCGGGTGTTAGAGGTTGTTAGTGCAACGAATAGCGTCGATGACTACGCAACCGAGGAAATTTCAGACGATGAAGTGTCAGAGGACAAAGGGCAGGTGGAGCACGACAGTCGCGACGATACAATCCTCTCCCTCGAACAGACGGGTGTCGACGATTCGATTGTACGCTTCTACAGTCGAACCATGCGCGATTTCTTTCGCTCCGAAGAAACGAAAGAGGATGAAATACGCATATCCCCTACTGCAGCTCATCTCATGTTCTTTGAGATGTGTTTGAAGATCATTGGCGGCCAATATATGGGCCAGCTGAACCCAAGTTTGCGCAAGTACGCAGCCGGAGAATGGGCAAGACACTTCAGGGACGTTACTGAAAACGTACATCTTGTCGCAGATGACGACGTGCCTAGAGTCACAGCTTGCCTTCGATCACTTTTGCAAAACGAACTTGGGGCCGCCTCCTTCTTCGAAATAGAATATGACCCCGCTCATCACAGGTCTCTCTATTCTGATTCAATGGTTTACAAGAAACGTGATCAAGAATCACTCTATCTTCGGCCTTTCCAAAAATGGGCTAAAAGGGTGCTTACATGTCCCACTCTTGGCGCTGACGAGAAGAGCATGCGCGAGTGGGCGGCAACACTCTGCGTAAAATCGTCGGAAATTCTGGTTGAGTTGGCAAAGGCCCATGTAAAAAATTGGTTCACGGAGCCCGGAAGAGAGCAGATCTCGTACAAATGTGCAGTTGGTGCTCTAAATATGGTGAGTGGTCTACAACGTACCAATAGCTTCAAGAACATAACGTGCAAATGACTGATGTGGCGTTACAGACGGATCTACTGACAAAGGAGTATAAGAACAAGGAGGGTAACCCCGCCCGCAAAATCAGACAGGTAGCAAGACTGTTTGATGATGTGCCTCTGGATGCCGCAGCACATCGTGCTATCGCAGAAGTGCTACATAAGTTCGACCACAACGATGAAGCGGAAGAGGAGTGTCAGGAGAGCTTACGAAAAAGCGAGGACGATATTGAGCGACTCAAGACAATGGTGTTGCTAGCGCATCTACAACGAAGCATGCCCCAAATTCAAGGCAACAACAACGGGACTGGGAAGATTACAGTGAAAGATTCAATGTACATGCAAAAGACATGCAATGGGGCATACGAACGGTCACATAAAACTATAGAGCAAGCACTCGCCGTCGCCTCCTTTCTCAATGATTTAGATGATGAAAGGCTTATTCGACGAGCTTTAGTACTACGTGCAGACTGCGAGATGCGACTTGGTCTGTTCGAGAAAGCCGTCTGCTCGATACAAGAAGCAAGGTTATCCCACCCGTACCTACAAATGGAAGGCGATGCATTAGCTCTGTTGCCGCTATCCATAGCAAGCACTGGCCGCTATGAGCAGCTGCTCGACAAGATTCGCGACTGGAGCTTCTTCGAATACATGGCCTGGCTGATATACGACTTCGATTCCTCCGGTCATCGCGATCCGAATCTAATATTTCAGCACGCAGCAAAAGTCTCCGACAATGAAGCTTTTGCTATAAAGCGATATCAACAGATTATCGCGTGTCTCGAGCCACGCGGTGCCGCAGGATACATGCAAATCCATCTTGGGAGTTTCTACTATCATGTCATGCTGGACACGGATAAAGCCAAGGATACATGGTTACAGGTATGGAGAAATCACCCGTCTCCAGACATGTAGAGGTCATTTTTGATTGAGAATGAAGCTGATTAGATGACAGGCGCTTCATAGGGACATGCATATCGACCCTTGTACAGGGGATCAAGACGACAAGACGGCCACTGCTGCCCGACTCGGCCTCGCAGACGCCATCTACAACCAATTCAGAGCAAGTCCCGATCCGGCACGGAAAGCCGTGCTTCTGGGTGAATTGGAGCAACTGCAGGAGATACAGAGGGGCGAGCCAGCACAGAAAAAGTACATGGCCGAGACAGCGACCGCCATCATACACGCAAACATGGTTCGCAGAGTCCGCAGCGCCAAAGAATATCAAGACACCCTATGCAACGCGTTTGATACGTGCATCACCGGTCTTACAGACTCCGAGGGCTGGAATGACCAGGCAAGCCTTCTTCTTCTTGCGCAGGTTCTTGCTTCTGTTGGTGGCTTGGACAGAGAGGCACAGATTGCATACTCGGCACAGTTTTCCCTCCTCGACCCGCGTTCAAGCCATCAAGGGGGTGAAGATGCGACAGATGTAGTTGACCCCACAGCAACGACTGAATGGGGAGATATAGCTCCTCAGACCGGGTTCCGGTGTTGTGGCGACGAGAGACGTTGGAGAATTGGTCAGACGGCCCAATCTACTTGTGCCTTGTCTGCTCCAACGTGCAACTATGCCAAGAATGCTACGAGAGAATACACGCACATAGGAATGGGGCGGAGTGGCAGTACTGGAAGCGTTACTGCGGCGTGCATCACAGATATATCAAAGGACCGGCCAGCGGCTGGAAAGGCATCCGAGATGGATACATGGTGATTGGTGGTGAGAAGACAAAGTTCGCAGACTGGCTAGCGGACTTATGTGACGAGAAGTGGAACAAGGCCTGGGAAGAGTTTTGGGTACGCGAGGAAGGCATGCAAGATATCCTTTAGGTTTTTGGAGGTGTCGTGGTTTTGCCGTGTCAATGCGTTTTGTAGGCTACATACATAGTAGTTTAGCATCTTCTCCCATCTGCCCCTCTAGTCAATCTCAGGGTCTCTACCGGTAGTCGCACGGCCTATGTAGACACTCCCGTCCTTGGCATACGAGCGATAAAGCGCAACTAGAGCATCTTCTCCACCAGTAGTGTGCCTAAACAGATAACACGGCGCAGCGGGAAACGTATCCACGTGAGCTCATCCAGAAGAAGAATCCTGACATTGTCAAACATGGTATTTACACGGAGCGCAACACGAACCCAGCTACTCGTCAGAATCTTGCCATAAAACCAGCCGTCCGTTAATCGACCATAACAACATCTCTCTCACTACTCAACTGCGACATGCCGTTCGTAATAGCCTTGACCTCACCAGCAACTTCGTCCATTTCCTGCAGAGTAAAATCCAACAAGTAGCTCTCATCGACCAACTCCTCTACGCGCTTGTAATGCCTCTCAGAGTACACCTTGATGGCATCGAGCACATCCTTCAGACTGCCCTTTGCGCCCACCTTGCCATGGGGCCTCAGACTAGCTAGTCGAGAAGCGGAGTACGACTTGACGATGGTCGATAGAATCTTCTGAGCAATGGGCGCGGTACGCACGTTGGTGTTCCAGTCGCGGAGGCGGATGAGCAGTCGGTACAGCTGTTCGTCTGCCAACGAGCCGAGGACTTGATCTACGGCGGTGAGACCTGAGAGGCTGTCTATATCTGGGTTCTCAGTTTCTGCTACAGATTTGAAGAGGGAGAAGAGGCGAGCTGGCTGGTCCATCTGGAGTGCGAGGACGATGGCTTCGCGGTAGTTGCCGGCGTACGTGTAGTTTTGTAGCTTCTGATCGAGTTCGACGCGTTCTGTTTCGGCTGTCGTGGCGGCTTCCAGCGTGGTGCTCGTCGTATCCTCCCAGAAGGTGATGACGCTGTCCCCACCACCAGATACCAGGACGCCTGTTGTGGGGTGTGCGACGAGTGCCCAGACACGATCAGTGTGGTTGTCAAGTGTGGTCATGGCCTCGCCAGATACGGTATCCCAGATCTTGACCAATCCGTCACCAGCTGCAGAAGCGATTTGTGGACCGCGCTTATCTCGTGCGTCGACGGGTCGGTAGGGCAACCACGACAGCTTCAGGACACTGTTCGAGTGGCCTTCTAGAGTGAGCAAACAGCTGTAGTCTGCTAGGCTCCAGATCTTGATCGTCTTATCTCCGCTGCCTGTCGCGATCAAGCCTTTGTTTCCCGAATTTGGCGCTTGCGAGTCTTTGGGTGCGAATTTGACCGACCATACACCACGTTTGTGACCTCGGAGGACACCGATAGCCTCTCCTTCCGCGGCGGAGTAGATCTTGACAGTACGATCCTGGGACGCGGATGCAAAAAGACTTGCAGAAGGATCGATGTCGATGGCGTTGATGTCCTTGTCGTGTGCTTTGCGAGTGTACTTGGCTCGCAGTTTACCCTTGATCTCTTTAGTAGTATCCCAGCGCTTGACTGTCCTATCTTGAGAGCCAGTCACGATGTACGCGGGTGGATGTGACAAGGGGTCGGTGAATGCGGCTGATGATTCCTGGGGTATTGTGTGTGGCAATGCAATCGCTCCAAGCGACTCGGCATGACCGGTAAGGACTGCAGCACATGTATACGATTCGTTGGCGGGGTCGAGACGCCATAATCGTGCTGTGTTGTCTTTGGCGCCTGTGACAAGCCAGTGGCCTGACCAATCTACATCTAGACAGATGACGATGTCTTCGTGTCCCTTTAGCAACCCAACATCGGCGCCAAAGTATCTGCCTTGGGTCGCGTCTTCTGCGTCGGACTCGTTTAGCGTGATTATCCGAATGTCCTCTGAGTTGGTGTTGAGTGCGAGTAGAGACTTGTCTCGGCCAACGTAGGCGATGTCGATGACCTCGTCGTGGGTTCCGGACACGCTGCGAAAGATGGGTAGAGGGTCGATTGTCTCTTCGACCACGAGTGACTCGGCTGTTTTGAGCGAGTAGAAGTTGAGTACCTGGTCAGCGTGCACCGAGATCAAGTAGGGCAGCGAGGGATAGTAGAGGATGTTGACAACCTCATCCGTCTCGATGCCGGGCTCTTGCTCCCTGGTGAGCTCTCTTCCGCTGGAGGCTGACCAGAGTCGCAGTCGGCCGTTCTCTCCACCAGAGTATAGAATCTTGCCGTCTGCGATGAAGCCTGCGCTCTCGATGCCCTCTAGCGCAGCAATAGTGCGTTGCGCCTTCCACTTGTGTGAGTCCCAAACAATCAACGTCTTGTCTCTGCTGCCCGACACGAGAACCTTCTCTTGCGGCGAGTACTGGAGTGAGCGGACGACGGAGACGTGCGAGTCGAGGGTCGCAACGCTCTTTCTCTTGTGGAGATCCCATATCCGTATTTTGCCATCTTCGGCGCCAGAGGCCAGTCGGAACTGTATCTGGCTCTCGCCCTGAGCCTGGTCCGGCTCAGCGCCCTCTTGCCGTGACTTCCTCTTCCTCTTTTTGTTGTTCTCGGATGCGTCGTCGCGCTCGGCTACCTCTACCTCGAAGAAGTGCAGCGCCGAGACGACTCCACCATGGGCGTGGAAGGTGTGTGTCGTGTAGCCACCGACAATGTCCCAGATCTTGACCACGCCGTCTGCGCCTCCGGTCCCCACCAGCGTGCCCGTGCGGTCTGTCGCCAACGTGACCACGGGAGACGTGTGCGGGCGCAGTGTTCGGAGGAGCTCGAGTTGGAGGGCTCCGTCGTCGGTGTCGTCGGGCCCGAGGGCGAAGAGGCGCATGGAAAGCGATCGCGAGCAGACTATGAGATGCGATGCGGACGGGGTCAGGGCTAAAGCGGTGATGGCCTCGCCGTCGCCCTCGACCCGCGCGAGCTCCTGCCCGTTGGTGAGGTCGGAAAGCAGGACATCTTCCCCCAAGCTCGCGGCTAGGATGCGCCCGTCTTCGCTGAGGGCCAGGCTGCCGCCCGCGTAGATGGGCTGCAGGGTGCGCCCAACCTCGTACGTCGTCTTGACTGCAGCTCTTTGCGCCGACATGTTGGATTGCCGAGTTCGTAGCGTCGCGTCTCTGCCGAGTTGTGAGGCACTGAGGGATGTCGCAAAGTGCTGCAGAAAAAGTTTATCGATAACGGCCGTCGCAAGCCACGCGCTGACGTCTGGCGCCGGCGCGTCTCCCCCGGCCGCCAGCCCGCTTTGACGGCGACAGATTCCACACGATCTATAGCACTGTTGCCACGATGCAATCACTTTCAGCTATTGCGTGTGCCTGGTGAGCATCCAACTCGGTCACACCCACCATGGGCCGACAAGCTTACCTGGACAAGATCGCCTTCGTATGCACCCCACCCCGCCAGGGCCCTTCTCCCGTGCACGTCTAACACGCCTGCTAGGGACGGTCTGCCTTTGAGCCCACGCAATCCGCACAGCAATCCGCAGAGTACGTCCAGCTGGAGTCGTCGCAGTCCGAGATCCCACGGCGTTACCACGAGGCCACGGCCAACAACTACGTCCAGCTCTACGACGAGCGCGGCAGCCCCATCAACCCCCGCTCCCACCAGTATGGCAAGAAGCTCAGAGGCGCCCAGAACGATGTGCTTGCCTCCGTGGGCGTGGTCGAGAGAAGACATGCTCCTGCTGAGCGCTTTCCCAGGTCCAGCGAAGAGCGCCTCGAGCTGCTGGAAGCCGAGGACACCGTGGGAAACGCGATTGCATTGGCTACCACACTCGCGGAGAACCTGTGCACATGGTGGATAGGCTCAATCAGGGAGAGGGTCCTGGTAGGCTCGAGTTGTTGGTCTTGCGTGAACAAGACTAACCTTGGCAGACATTTCGATATCCCCATGCCTTCACCTTCAGCCGCATCGCAGCTTCCGAGCATGCCCTCTCCGGCACTTCCATCGTTTATGCTGGCTTCTTCCCTCGCGTGTTTGCGACCATGAACATCCAGGCCATCGTGTATAGCACCTTTGTCTACCGGCCCGTCGAACGTTTGCTGTATGCCACGCGCGCAACCGCAAAGACACGGAACTTGTTCCGACGAGCGAAGAACGTCATCAAATCTAGGTACGTCGCACATGTGCCTGTCAGGTTCTGGTTAACCAGGTTAGTCTTCGTCTGGGCCTCGAGGTGCTGTGCTACCCCTTCTTTTACCACGCTGCTCTACAACGCCTTGGACTGGCACCTGCGCGCCCACTGCTGCCATCCTGGACATGCCTTGTTCCCTTTTCAAGCGCATCGCCTCTACTGCCGTTTTCCTTGCAATACAATGCGTCCAATTCCATCGCGGACTGTATTGGAGCAGTACTGACTTCACCTCTGGTTCTTGTATGTGCTGAACACTCGATTGAGCGCTGCATCTACGCATGTGTCTATGAAGCAGTCGAGACAGCCATCATCCGTCCTGACAGGCCCGACATAGCCAGTCGAGACGCCAATGGAAAAGACCGTGCTTTGACTGTTCTCGGGCTGCGACGAGAGTCACCACCCCTGATTCGCAATGCCATCCACAGGCTGCTTGCAATGCTCGGCTGGGCTCTTCCGAGTTCCTCTCCGGACACACAGCAGAAGCCGGCTGCAGCTACTTCAAACGACGGCCAGACAATACAAGTTGGTGGTACTCAGGTTACCAACGCTACGCCGCTGCAACTTCCTGTTCTCCAGCCCCAGGGTCAGCCTGCCACAGAGCTGCTGGATGCAGATGTAATTACAATCCCAATAGACGCGTTCCAGGATTTGATACGATCCACAACCCCACCAGCATCACCAACAGGACCAGAGCAAAACGAGAACGATCCTCGGATACGCATCACTTCACGGGAGGGCATCGTAGAGATGGAAGTCCGTCTACCGCCTAGAGTACTCTCCACTCACACCGACGTTGCAGAAGCCTCGGGCTCGTTGCGAGACGACGCAGCCGCTGAGCTGCGGGACCGAGCACGCTCAACAGACGACCACGTATACCACCGCGTCACTCAACTCTCGTGTGAGCCTGCGCAGATGATTAGTGCCATGGTGAGAGCGCAGCTTGTCGGTCTTGCCATGGTTCCTTTCAGGATGGTCACTTTGCGGATGATTGCTTCGCACTATCTGGCCAGCCAAGGCGGGTACACGGGGTCGTATCGCATCGTGAGTCGACCGCATCTTCCCAGCGACTTGAGCTGGCGGGACATTGGTACCCAACTCTCACGCGTAGCGCTCTGTGGTGCATTGGAACTGACTATCGATCTTGCTTTGTGGGGAGGGCAATATCTGGCCATCACAAAGTTTGGTCAGAGTGCCTTTGGATGGGGCACACTATAAGCTAATCACCGGTTCGTATACAGCGCCAGCACCAGTGACATGCTGAGATGCTCTCGCACTACACTTGGTACTCGGGTGGGGCGTGTTCGCTCGGCCCCCAAGTCTGCCTGTCCGGCAAAGCCCGATGCAGTAGGCCTGGAGTAGCGCCTTTGTGTGTCTCACGAGCAACTAGACTCGAGTGCCGAGATGCATAATGCTCCGAAGAAGCAGTACACAGTGCACAGTGCACAATGCACAGCCGTCTCCCCGCGATTCCAGTGGGTTGGCTTTTAGCTAGTCACAGCAGTCAGTCACGAGCGCAGTGGACAGACGTCTGAGCGGATCGATCATGTTTGTTGGGACCATGCGCACAGAGGAAGATTGCCGGCAGACGTTTGCACGATGCAATCTGCAGTGGTGACTCGGAAGGCAAGCGCGGCAGCACGTGCAATGTGGCGCTCTTCCCGCCGGCGCCAACGCATTCGTCTCACGAGGCTGGCGCGATGGAATGCAGGTAGCGCGACTGATTGGGGGAGCGAGATGCGACGTCGAGGTTTGGTCAACAAAGACTGTGTGACACGGAGATTGCGATTGGTTCTGTAGTAGAGCAATGGCATGCCGCAGGGGCAGAGAAGCGAAGGATGGGACTCGGCATGAATGCCTGTGCAGGGGCGGATCGGCAGAGATCGCCTCTGGGACATTACCAATGTCGTTGACGCAAGTCGTCGCTACAGAAACGTCGCTACCAGAAAAGCTGTGAGATTCAGATGGAGCAGTAGTAGTAGTAGTAGTAGTAGTCGTGGTGTACGCAACGCCCGTTGGCGCAGGGCCAGATGGCGCGCAGAGGGTATGGGAAGGGTCGTCAAAGGACTTCTGCCATATGCAGGATGAGGTCGTATATAGGCGGAATGCTACGCGAACAGAGCAAGGGTCTACAGATTAGCAGCCGTGGGCGCGGATATGTACGCTTGGACTGAGGCTGGCCGAGAACTAACGTCTTTGGTACGTCAACGCAACATGGGGGAGGGGGGAGGGGACAAGTTCAACCCACGATGAGGTGAAGACTGAACCCCTTTTCCGCCCCCCTCTCGCAGGGTTGCAAGAGGGGCCTGTCTCTGGTTTCTTCAGCCGTGCCCACACGGCAGCCGTCGGGGGTGAGCATACGCCTCCCACTCGTTCTCTGCATGGCACGGAGGTTTGGTCGGTTGTTCCTTTCTCGGGCCCCCTGCACATGCACCGAGTCCCAGGGGACACCCACGCCTAGGCTTTTTCGGCGGCCACCATCCTACCATCCATCCCATCACCGCTCCTTTTTCCCCACCACATGGCAGTGCCAGCACACTGCTGCTGACCTCACACTGAGAGACACCGAGTGCTCCCGTATTGCACCTCTGCCCCCTCCCCCCCCGCATCGCATCTTCGCCCACGCTTCCGCACTCGACGCCCTTCACCTCCACGCGCCCCCGACGTTTGCCAGAGCGGCTCAGGCTCCCACGTCAAACGGCAGTCTCCACTGCACCTCTGCACCTACCCGTCTCCGCTGCACCACAATCGCGCTTGCTTCCCGCACCCAGGTCCCCGCCTGCACGAGACTGTCGCATAGCATCCAACCAAGGCGGCTCTGCTTGCTCGTCCCCGCATAGTCATACACAGCCGGCCTTTCCATCTTCCCCAGCCTGTTCGAGTTTCGAGTTCCGGGTTCCGGTCACGACTACTGGAGGGCCACGCCGGACATGTGCACCGTGGCATAGGCCATCTGAAAGAAGAAGAAAAAAGCAAAGGCAATCGCGCCAAGCGCTGCAGTGCCAGCACCCTTCCAGCCTGCAGTAGCACTCGTCCATCCGCGCCACACCCATCGCCATGTCGGCCAACTCGCTGCCTCGCCCCTCGCGGCCATCGATTGCTCCCCCCACGGGTCCCTTGCCCTCGCTGCCCGTTGCAAAGCAACGCAGCTCCAATGTCGGTCCGACGACACGAAGCTCGTTGCTCCCCGGCGCCACCAACACACGCGCCGTATCTTCGTCATCGCTGCCCTACAGGTCCATTTCCAAGCACCTCACATCGCCGTCTGTGCCGTCACTGCCACCCGACGCTGGCGCCGCCGGATCGCTGCCCGTAGGAAAATCGCTGCGCAAGACAGTGAGCATCGGCTCCTTTCCACAACCACCCAAACATGGGGGAAGGTCAAATCCAACCAGTCCCTTGTCCACGAGTTCGACGCCTGGCGGAGACATGGTCGACCGGAGAGTGTCATCAATATCCAAAGGTCAAACGCCTTCTCGGAGTAGCAGCCTCAAGAAGCCGCGAAGCTCCAACATTGGAGGAGCGCGAGGTCTACTGCCAAAATCACCGCTGTCGCCCCCCAGTCTGCTCAACGGAAGCGCGGATTCAGTCACCGTAGAGACGGCCCACCTCAGTCTCCCCTCACCACCACAGAGCCGCAACTCGTCGCCCCAGGGCTCGTACGCAACCAGCGCAACCACATTCGAGGACGGAGAGGACGGACGTACAGACGGCAAGGGACACAAGGACGGCAAAGGCAACGTCCTCGTCAGCGTGCGCGTAAGGCCAGACGCTGGGGCCAAGGAAAGCAAACACGACCTGGAGTGGGAGGTCAACAACAAGCGCGCACTGATAGCCTACAAGGGCAAGGAGGGCGGAGATTACATCTATGGTATAGTTGCACAACGGGGTGGAGGCTGATTGAGCCGGAGCTAATTTGGTCTGACACAGACAACGTATTCGACACCCAAGACAACAACGCCCGCGTGTACGATGCTGCAGCCAAGCGACTCGTCCGGAGAGTCATGGAGGGCTACCACGGCACCGTCTTTGCTTACGGCATGACTGGAACCGGCAAGACGTTTTCCATGCAAGGGACTGCAACAAATCCAGGTGTTATACCACTCGCCATCACTGACATCTTCTCCTACATCCGAGAGACGCCTCAGCGAGAGTTTCTCTTGAGAGTCAGTTACATTGAAATCTACAATGAGAAGATTATCGATTTGCTGGCAGGACCTGTTGTGGGCATGAACGGCCAGACCGGGCCAGTGGAAGAGATCAAGCTGCGCGAAGACAGCAAACGTGGCGTCTATGCATCGCCACTGAAGGAGGAAATCGTGCAGAGTCCGACGCAACTACTCAGGGTCATCGCACGAGGTGACAATTCGAGAAAGGTGGCGGGCACCCAGTTCAATGCGCGCAGTTCCCGAAGCCACGCTGTAGTTCAGATTGTCGTCGAAAGCAGAGAGCGCGCTCCCGGCCCCGCGATGAGTGGTGACAAACGGTCAGCCATTGTCCCTGGTGGTGTCCGTGTTTCGACGCTCAGTTTGATCGATTTGGCTGGTTCTGAAAAGGCGGCCGATAACAAAGAAAGACGGACTGAGGGTTCTCATATCAACAAGAGTCTGCTTACCTTGGGTACAGTCATTGGCCGATTAGCTTCTGACAAGGACAAATCTGAAAAGGACAAGGGAAAGGGCGACAAGCATTTGCCATACCGAGACAGCAAGCTGACCCGACTTCTTCAACCCGCCCTCTCTGGTAACTCGCTGGTCAGCATTCTCTGCACAATCCAAATTGGAGCCAGTGGGAGTCCTGCTGCCGTAAACACCCACACAGGTGAAACACTAAACACTCTCAAGTTCGCCTCCCGAGCCAAGAATAACATTGTCAGTCACGCCAAGAAGGCCGACGAGTCTATGGGTGCCGGTGGAGACGCAGGAAGTCGAGCGCTTCTGGACCGCTACCGCCTGGAGATTGAGGACCTCAGGAAGCAGCTTGCGGAAGGCAAGAACAAGGAGCCTAAAGAAGAAAATGATGATGATGACGATCTGAGAAGAGACAAGGAAGAAGAGAAGGCGCGCGAACTGGAAGACAAGCAAAGGCACGAAGAGCAGATGCTTGAGATGCAATTAGCTCGGACTGCCTTGAAAGAGCGCATCGAGCATCTCAACAGGCTAATTTTGAGTTCCAAGTCTCTTGGTGTGAATAATGGCCGATCCTTCTCTTCGATGAGTTTCCAGCGCGGCTCCGTCGTGGGCACCAACCACCGCGACACGCGCCCAAGCTCTATACGCTCCTCTGCGAGCCATGCTACCCTCGAAGTTCCAGGCAAAAGACAAAGCACACCGCACTTCCACATGGACGGTTCCGAGGAAGATGATTCTGTTGGGGAGAACGGCGACGGCATTGCAAGTCAGACAGTGCAGATCCAAGCACTACAGGCTGATCTTGCGGATAAGAACCGTTACATCGCTACCCTTGAGAAGCGCCTATTGCACGCGCGGCGATCCAGCCATTCTCGTGTCTCTATGTCGTTGTCTCACAAACTCACAAACAGCGAAGAGGGTGGTATGATTGCAGCCCTTGCCGAAAGAGACAACGAGATAGTCAACCTACGTGCACAACTTGAGGATAAAGAGCGCATGATTGGCGCCCTCACGTCAGCTCGCAAGAAGAACGACAACGCATACGAGATTGGTAGCGAGTCACCAGGCAGCCGGCGCACCTCGGGTTATCAGCGCAGTGGCAGCGTTGGCAGTGGCATCAGTTTGCCAAAAGGTCCAACATCGCCTACACTCAGTTTCAAGACGCCTTTTCTACCCCCTCCAGTGACCAATGGCTCCACCAAGAACATCGAAGAGATGACGCGTATGCTCGACGAGATGATTACTGGTCGCGTTGAAAAGACTGCAAGGCGAAGCAGCCTCAGGCCAGTTACAGAAGGACCATGATTTTGCCCAATGCAGAAAGTGGCGCGAGTAGGCTGCGAATCTTGCTTGAGCGAACAAACGGATCAATCAACTAGGCATGAAACAAAGTACAGTAATGAAGATGAAGGCACGAACGTCAGCAACGAGCGACGCGCGGGTGGCACAGTACTTTGACTTTTTCCTTCTCGTTCAGCAAAAACATGCTCAACTACACATGGACAAGGAACATTAGCGACAGGCGTTTACAATCGGGGGGAAACGGAGTAATGATTTGAACCCAACCAGGAATAAGAGACTGGATGGGAAGAACCTTGGCAAAAAGTAGCCATTACGGTATTTTATGTTACGCACATGGGTTTATATCGAGGGGGGGGGGGGGGGGGGGGCGGCGGCGGCTTTCTTGCGGCTGCTGCGATATGCAGGCCTCCAAACCGTTGGAAGGGGATTTTTTTGTAACACTACTATTTCTTCTTCTTCTTTTCTATTTCTCTCTTCATGTATTTTTTCGTCTTGCCTGTTGCCGAGCGAGGGACTTTTCGACCTGATACCCCCCCCCCTTTTTTTATTTAATAACTTGTATAACTTGTTCTCTCGTGTTCCCCTTTTTTTTCTCTTCCCGTTCGTTCGTTACCCGCTTGCGAAGATGTATGTGGGAAGATGATTATGGCTATGGCTATTGGGATATAGAGAGAGATATTTAGATGGACATTTTATATTTTTGTTGGTCTCTCTTACCTAGATTTTTTTTCTTTCTCAGATTGAGCGAGCGAGCGAGTGACCTTGAGTAGTGCTTGTCTTACTACACCGGTCGGTGTATGAGTGAGCACCGTCACCGCATCGCACTTCACCGTCCTTTGTGGGATTTCCAAAGCGCTGACACGCTTGGCAATTGTGAGTGTGTAGGCCCAGGCTGTTTATATGTACAGTAGTACGAGCTATGTACACGGTATAGCTAGAACTTACCGTATATACCGTAGCGGGGAGTTTCGATAGAGAGGGGGACTTTCGATAGGGGGATGGATAAATTATTGCAGCTACCTACCGTCTTGCAGCTACCCTACCTACCGTCATGCAGTCTGTTTGCCCATCCATCCATCCATCGCATCGTAGGATTCCTAAATCGAGTAAAACGCTAGCAGATTCTACGGATACCGAGGCTGTTTATAGTACGAGCTATATATACGGCATAGCCAGAGCTTACCTACCTTACATGCATACTTGCTGTGCCTCGGTATCTTATCCAAGGTTAAATCGTCAGCTGCCCGTCTTACTATATGCATGGTCTGCGTGACGTCTTCGAATGGCAAATGTGTCGATATATGTGCATGTATATTTGTCCAGGTATATGTCTAAATGTATAGTAGAGCGGGAAATCGGTGTCTTGCTAGATATTAGATGTGCTAAATTGGTTGTTGCGTGGGAGCCATGTGGTGAGACTGAGACTGGCATGTGATGTAGTGTGGTGTTGAGTTTCTTAATCGACTCTACTCGAGTTTAATACCAAAGCCCGGTTTTACCTAGCGCCGGAGACGGGGGAATGACTCGAGTACTGGAAGTACGCCCGTGCGCCGTCGGCAACGTTGCGCTAGAGAGCGATTCTGAAACGACGACGACGACGCCACATGGCCCACACGCGGACATGCGATGGAATGAGGTCCGCGCGCGTTCTCGTTGCAAGCTTCCTGGATCGAGAAAGTGCCGTCGATGCAATCTTACCTCTGAATCCTATCTGAGTCGGAGCTTCTGTGGCCTTGGGTCGTTTACGAATCCTGTTCCGGTGTGCAGGGAACGCGGATGCTCCTTGACGGAGATCATTTTACTGCGGCATCTTGCTCGCTCGGGACGTCGGATGGTTTCTGGTTGTGAAACTCGGGTTGCGCCAGCCGGGAGGGGTCCTTGTTCCAGATATACCTTGGGTTTGCCCGCCGTTCCGAGTGGCTTCTTCTTCTTCTTCTTCTTCTTCTTCTTCTTCTTCTTCTTCTTCTTCTTCTTCTTCTTCTTCTTCTTCTTGAACGTCTTTGCTCTCTTTCCTGTCTCCTACTGCCTCGTGTCTTGAGCGAACGAGGGGTTGAGTTATATATTCTTGTACCTTTGCTTTTTTCTCTTGCTTGTTTTTGCTTGTTTGATAGGCGGTGCCTACGTTCCCCTCCTTTGACTACTATTACATCTTTTTGCTTGTTGGAGCGTTCTCTGCAGGGTCAGAGGTAACGTTCGCCTACCTGCATTACGGCTTCGTCATCACGGTAATACCGTGCACTGCAGAAAGCTGTCGGACTTGGCCATATCTACAGTATCCGTCTCCACGAGCACTGATAACACGTACGCCGATTACTTCAGTCTACCCGGTGTTTGGCATTCGATATGCTGAACCAGGCTGCGAAGAAGCTATCCAAGATGCATGTTCGACGGAATCCGAACCTGTCTATACAGTCGACGGCGCACTACTCGCAACTGAGCCCGCCACTCCAGTCTGCTACCTCGAGTGCTTTCCTCTCTCCTACGGTCCCTTCGAGACGCGGCCTACTTGCGAGGTCCCCACCACCGAGTCCGAGCCTTCCTAGTTTGCTGCCGAAGCATGGCAAGAAGAATGCGCAGTCGAGTCATGCGAGGTTGGTGAAGCGAATACTGATAGGCTGCTGTTGTGTAGCGGTCCTGCTATGGATCGTGTTGAGGCAGATGCACGCAAACTCGCAAGGAGAGGCCACGTATGAGGACGGCAATGAAGAAGAGTGGGAGATGGTTGGTGGCAGTCAGTTACCGCATGAGCCTGTCGCCCTTGCGTTACATGATACAAAGGGAAAAATGAGGTGGACCGTATCGATACCATCCGACTACGAGTTCCCACTTCGCCCGGCACAGTACCGTGATATCTGCCATCAGTCTATGGAAGTCTCGAGGGAAATCAGACAGGAGGCAAAGGCTTCGGCTGGCTTTGCAAAGAGAATGTTGAATTACTACCAGCAAGATCAGTATTATATTGATGTTCAAGAAGCAGAACAGCAAGGACTGTTGCCACCATCCAAGACTGCGGGAAGACCCAAGGGCTTCGTGGAGGACGAGGCTATCAAGGATGGTATCTCTACGGAAGGACTCAAGGTCTGTGGTAGGTCCCTGACATATGTCATGGAAACGGAGGATGCAGGTTTTGGCAACACGCTGATGCGTTTATGGATGTCGTATGGTTTGGCGAAAGCTGAGAAGCGCGCCTTCTTCATCGACGACACTCGTTGGTATGTATCTGCATCCCCAATTACCAGATGCTTGACACTGACACCACTTTCAGGCCGTACGGCAAGTACTCCTCTTACTTCCAGCCTCCACCCTCGGCGAATTGCCTTCCCCCTCCGCCATCCCACATGGTTCCCTGTCCCCACACCGCGCGCCATATCGTCGTCAGCGGCGCGACACTGAAAACCACATTCGGCCATTCCTTCACCGAGGAGTGGGAAGACGCCACGAAAATGGGCGTGCAACGGCAACGGAAAATCTTCAACCTCGCCCGAACAGGCTACGAAGCCCTGTTCAAACTCCGCGCAGACGACGAAGCCTACGTCCTCCAACGCGCGCTAGAGATGTACGGAGACGTCAAGAGCGAAGGCGGCCTCAGCATCGCCATGCACGTCCGCCGCGGCGACAAACACCCCATGGAATACCAATACCAAAAAGACTACATCCCGCTCGCCCGCTACATCGACACAGCGCGCGATCTCTACATCGACCTCGTGGAAGGCGGCCTCAAGAAACGCAGTCTCCTCTCCTCCCCCTTCTCCTCCCCCTCCCCACTAACCCCACGCCACACCACCTCCAAGATGATCCTCGCCTCCGACGACCCCCTCGTCTACGACTCCCCGGAACTAGGCCCCAACACGCTCCGCGCCCAAGACCGCATCGTCCTCGCCACCAAAGCCGCCCTCGAAGCCGCCCAATCCGCGCCCCAGAAAAACACCTGGCTCGACGAGATCACCGGGTGGGAAGGCGGGTTTTACCGCGACGTCTTCTTTTCGCTGGGCCAGCCTGTTGGCAACGCAGAGGACATGAAGAGGGTTAGTGATGGCGTCGCGCCGGTGCCGGAGGGCGCGATGAAGTTGCGGGAACTTGTTGGGCGCGCGTATTTGTTGGATTTGAGTATGTTGGGGAAGGCGGATACGGTTGTTTGTACGGTTAGTAGTACGAGTTGTAGGTTGTTGGCTGTGGGGATGGGGTGGGAGGGGGCGGTGGGGAAGAGGAGGTGGAGGAATATTGATGGGGCGTTTGAGTGGAGGGGGATTATGTGGTGAGAAGAGTGGTCTTTTTTTTTTCTCCTCTTCTCTTTCTTTGCTCTCTCTCTCTCTCTCTCTTTTTTTCTCTCGTTGGATGGATAGGTGGATGGGAGAAGAGGGAGTTGGTTAGTGTAGAGTTCTAGGCGGGAGTGTGTATGGGAATGAATCTAAACGGCCTATAGGTATCTTTTATTCGTCTCCCTTTCTTTCTTCCGTCTTGCTAGGTGTAAACATGTGGTATGAGTACTTTTTTCTACCACAATGTACGATGCTGACAACGACCCATTGTCCACATGTCAATCTAGCCAGTCTGTTGATACGACGACGGGTCACGTTGCAAGGGTCTCACATGTCGAAGCATTCATCAGCTGTGCTGAGCTTGTACACAATTGATTGCAAAAAGGCATCTTCCCAAGCATACCCTCTAAACTACCCATACAAACCCTCCTTCCATTCTAACCCTCCTTCCATTCTAACCCTCCTTCCATTCTACCTCCCCTTTGGTTTCTGCCCCCTCCTCCTCTCCCAAACCATGAGATACGCTTCCTTGGTAAACAGCGTCTCGCCTCTCTCCCTCTCGACGTACAGATCCTGAATACCGTACCACTCCTCCCTCGCCCGGTCTTTGACCTGCACTCTCCAAACTTTGCTCTCCTGCTCACCCTCAACGCTATCGTCCTTTTTCTTGACCGCCTCGTGAGTGATGTTGGCTACGAGATCGTACCAGATAGGCTCGCCAGGAGGGTATTCTTTGGGATTCGGCTCGACGTACGGTGACATGTCGAGGGAGTGGACAGGGAAGGTGACGATGGTTGGGTTGCGTTCCGAGACGAACTTGTTCTTTGAGAAGCGCTTGATGTTGAAGAGGAGATACGGGGGCAAGGGGTGCAGGAGGCGGTAGCGAACGCGGTTCTTTGACTTTTCTTGTGGAGTCACGCCGTTGTATTTGGAGAGGATGTTGACGAGGGGAACTTGCGGGATGATGTTCTTTTCGAGTGCGTCTTGGAACAGAGGTGCTGCGGGTAGGTCGAGAGTTAGCACGAGGAAACGCGACGTTTCGGTTTGAATGGCTGCATCTTCGAAACGGAGACGGTCGCCGGCATCTGCACGGGCGGTGATTTCTTGTTGCTCGATTTTCAGCGTGCCCTGGAAAACTTTCTGGATTATGCTGCTGTTGGGTTTTGTTCGCGAGCCGCCGACTGCTAGGTGGAGGTTGTTGAGGAACCACGAGAGGAAGTCGACGGGATCTGACTGGTCGGAGAGGGTAAACCGTTTTGATGATCGGAGTGCGATCTCTTGGAGGAGTTCGTGGGGCGAGACGTGAGTTTTAAAGGCCCGTGGGTTCCAAATCTTGCGGACGAGGGTGCTGAAGCGCTGTGCGAGCTGTGGCCGAGTGGATAGATCCTCTAGCATGAAATAGTTCCGTAAGGGGGCAACATGAGAGAGAGCCTGTATGACGACGTTGAAGTAATCGTTCGCTTTGATGTTGTTCATACCAACGAAACCTGGGATATACTCTCGATTCGAGAGGTCCCATGACACCTTGGGCTCTTTGTCTAGCTTCGCGACCTCTTCTTTGCTCATGCGCGGATCCACAACGAACTTGATGTCGTCCAACGACTTGGATGTCACTTCGTAGCCCTCGGGGAGCACGAAGACCTTCTTCGTCTCCATGTTGACGTATACGTGATGACCCTCTTCCAGCGCATGGAAGTATGCCTGCGATTTTGGGCCGCGACCTTGGTAGTATTTCCCGCATACTAGACAGGCATAGACGTTGATGTTGGAGAGGGTAACGGAGCATAGTTTCTCAAAGTCGAAGTCGAGGACTTTGCGATTTATTGTGTCGAGGTATAGATCTGTGTAGCCAGCTTCTGGAGCAGTCTGGCGTTTCGGCGCAGCGATTGCGGGCTCGTCTTCGTCGTCGTCGTCCAATGCGCCGGCTTCCTTAAGCTCCGCATGTTCCTCGTCGTATGCGCCTGCGATGTCTACTTGGTCCCGGTCTTGCTCGCGCGGAGACATGATATGGCCATTGCTGATCGCGCCGTCGGCTTGGGGGCTTTCCATCTCTTCATCTTCGACTCTGGCGCGCTTTGGTGCTGGGGAAGGCGCGTCGTAGACGTCCTCGAGAGGTTCCAGCGCCGGTCGCTTGGACATTTTGCGCAGGGAAAAGGTTTGGGGCGACCCGGCAGTTGAGCGATAACAGGGGGGGAGCTACAGGTCCAAGTTGAATACAGATCTCGGGGCAATCGTAGTCGTCAAGCAACAAAAGTTGTAGGCATCCAAAAGGTCACGGGCTCCGGTGGAACCATTGGCCGGGGAAGCTCCGCGCGCAAACACGGCAAACACAGCTCCAACGCGGGCAGGCCGAGAAAAAAGTCGCGTTCAGGCACCACAAAGCAACAACCCCTCACCTTTCGAGATACCCCTCTTTGCCTGTTTGCGAGTGAGTTCAAGATGGTATGCCGCACGCCTCGCTGCAAAAGCAACAGACACACTAACTCGCCCGCAGTCCAACCCCACTCAGATCTTTGCGGAAGATGTCACAGAGGAGAAGGGCGAGAATGCGCGTCTCTCAGCCTTTGTAGGCGCCATCGCTGTCGGAGACTTGGTCAAGAGCACACTGGGCCCCAAGGGCATGGACAAGATATTACAGTCTGCGTAGGTGCACTCTGCCCCGCTATGTGTATGCTTACACTCACATGTCTTCAGTTCTACCGGCGAGATCATGGTCACAAATGACGGCGCCACCATTCTCAAAGCGATTGCCCTCGACAACGCCGCTGCCAAAGTCTTGGTCAACATCTCCAAAGTCCAAGACGACGAGGTCGGCGACGGAACCACATCAGTCACTGTCCTTGCCGCCGAACTGCTGCGAGAGGCCGAGAAGCTGGTCGACCAGAAGATCCACCCCCAGACCATCATTGAGGGCTACAGGATAGCGAGTTCTGCGGCGCTCAAGGCGCTGGAGAAGATTGCCGTGGACCACAGCAGCGACGAGCAGGCCTTCAGGAAGGATCTTGAGGCCATTGCCCGAACAACGCTGAGCTCAAAGGTGCTCTCGCAGGACCGACAACAGTTTGCGAAACTTGCCGTCGATGCCGTCCTCAAGCTTGGTGGATCGACGGACCTCACGCACATCCAGATTATCAAGAAGGCTGGTGGAAAGCTGAAGGACTCGTACCTGGACGAGGGCTTCATCCTGGACAAGAAGTTCGGTGTGAACCAGCCGAAGCGGATAGAAAACGCCAAGATTCTGGTTGCAAACACAGCCATGGACACAGACAAGATCAAGATCTTTGGTGCACGGGTCAAGGTTGACTCGACGGGCAAGCTCGCTGAGCTGGAGAAGGCTGAGCGCGAGAAGATGAAGGCTAAGGTCGAGCGCATCAAGGCACACGGCATCAACTGTTTCGTCAACCGACAGCTCATCTACAACTGGCCAGAGCAGCTCTTTGCGGATGCTGGCATCTGCTCCATCGAGCATGCCGACTTTGACGGCATCGAGCGCCTGGCCCTAGTCACTGGTGGAGAGATCACATCGACATTCGACCACCCGGAGAACGTCAAGCTCGGCCACTGCGATCTAGTCGAGGAGGTCATCATCGGAGAGGATGTGTTGATCAGATTCTCGGGCATCAATGCTGGACGGGCATGCACTATCGTGCTGCGTGGTGCGACTGAGCAACTTCTCGACGAAGCCGAGCGATCGCTGCATGACGCACTTGCTGTTCTCTCGCAAACGGTCAAGGAGCCAAGGACAACGCTAGGTGGTGGTTGCGCGGAGATGAACATGGCGAAGGCCGTAGCGGAGGCGGCGCAAAATGTGGCTGGCAAGAAGGCCATCGCTGTCGAGTCCTTCTCTAAGGCGCTCCAACAACTACCCACCATCTTGGCCGACAACGCTGGTTTCGACTCAAGCGACCTGGTCACACGCCTCCGGAAATCCGTCTATTCGGGCTTGACTAGCTCAGGCCTAGATCTCCTGTCGCCTGGAGGTGGCATTGCGGACATGAGGGAGTTGGGCGTCATCGAGAGCTACAAGCTGAAGCGCGCGGTAGTGTCGTCAGCGTCGGAGGCTGCGGAAGTAAGTCTACCCAATTCACTTGATTCGAGCATAGAACTAACAAAGCTCAGTTGCTGCTGCGAGTAGATAACATCATCCGAAGCGCACCGCGGAGACGTGAGCGCATGTAAGGGTGGGGCGAGCAAGCATGATGTCGTGGAGGATTAGACACTAGATAGGGTGTATACTACGCAAGACATGAATGCAGCCAGACGAGCACGATGAAGACGGACTTTTCTTTCCGTCGTGCCACCTCTTTGGCAGTAAATGCGGACACGGCTGAATGTCAAGTGAGGCAGAAAGACGTGTTATGCTGTGTTGGTGGCCAGTAACGTGCGACTTAGTAGATCAGACGGCAACTGGCGTGCTTACATGTTCTGTTTCATGTTGGTGTCTCGAAGCGGAATGTTAGCCTTGGACATGGGGTTGTCAGAGCGGGGTGCCAGTGTCTGCATCGCAGGCAGGGCAGACGGCAGAGCCACAGGCATGCGACATCAACTACAACGATTTGTTGTATCGTCTGGCGGTACCTGCGTGGGTAGCGACACAACGGGTTGGGTGGTAAAACAAGGGAAACAGGCGGGCGTGTCGCAAAGGAGTTTAGTCGGCGGGCTGGCTGACGAGGCCCCCGGCGAGACTCCCCAGTTTACGGCGCACGCTCAGCTGCGGCAGCCCCCCCCCCCCGCAGGTTAATATCGAGGCCAAAATCACGGCCACAGGCTTTCTTCCTCGCTCATCCGCTCAAACCCCATCTCCTCCCGCTGATGTTCCATCGCCCTCGCTCTCGCCGCCTTCGCTAGGCTTCCCACTCCATCGACGTACGACCCGCCATGCCGCGTCCGCGCCGGCCGCCCGGTGCTGGCTCGACGCTCACCACGCTCGCCTTTCTCATCATCACGCTTGTGGCCGCTCAGCAGCAGCAACCACTCGACCACCATGTCGGCAACACGTCTCCTCACGCCGAGGTGTACGTGCAGCACGCAAACATGATCAAACCCCCCCACGGACAGCCCAGCCTCAAAGACACTGTAGGGGACGCCCACAGACGTCATGCTTACACGCCCTTGAACGACCAGAACGTGCGCGCCGTAGCTACCAAAGATCCTTCTGCTCCAGCCATCAGTGCTGTCAGAGCCCATCCTGCCAGATACGCTGCCTCGGGAGGCCTTATCCCCAGTGCGCGTTCTCTGCAGGATTGGGAAGTTGAGGACTTTGTTCTCTTGGCGACCGTCGATGGCCATATCCACGCACGCGACCGATACAACGGAGAGGAAATCTGGGAGCTGAGCGGACGGCCCATGTTGGAGACCATCTACAACGTCTCCGGAGACCAGACCGGCCCCCAGCATCAGCCCTTTGTATGGATTGTCGAGCCTAGGGAGGACGGAGCTCTCTACCTCCTCACCCCAGGCCCGCATCCCCAACTCCAGCACCTGGGCGTCACGGTCAAGCAATTGGCCGAGAGCGCACCCTACTCTAGCGACGACCCGGAGCTTCCCGTCGTCTACAACGTCGAGAAGAAGACGTTTATGCTTCTCGTCGACGCTGCCTCGGGCATTGTCAAGCAGAGCTTCACTCCGGGCGGGAACTTCCCCTACGACGATAGCTGCGCCCCCGACTCGAAGAACTTCTTTAGTTCCCGGGAACGCGATTGTCGTGGTATCATCGATATTGGCCAGACCCAGTACACCATCACCATCCACAACAAGAAGACGAACGAGCACATCTGCACGCTCAAGTATGCAGAGTGGAACCCAAACAGCCGAGACAAGGATTTACAATCCCAGTATGATCAGACGCTGGACAAGCAGTACATCTACACCATGTACAACGGCGAAGTCATCGCTTTTGACTACAAGCGACCGAGATCGCACCAGCGTCCCCTCTACAGACAACGTCTGCCTTACCCGGTAGCACGTGTCTTCGACGTCGCTCGACCTCTGAATGACCAGTCGAATGAGCCACCACTTGTTCTACTCCCGCAGCCAGCTGGTCCGATCTTCTCGGAAGACAAAGCCAATTACGTGCTGCTCAATACGACCGAGTCAGGGGCTTGGTATGCTCTGTCAGAAGTCAATTATCCCGCAGTGACCGACGGTGCACCCGATGCAGCTTGCTACAAGCAGAACCAGGTATCATACGAGTGGGACTCGGCCTATGTATTGCCGGATAGGAGGAGCCTTATTGGTGTCCACAGGCTGGACTACAGGATCCCCAGCCAGCAGGCACAGCTGCCAGACATCGCCGCCACGACTTACTATCCGACTTTGAACGATCAAGTCGTGTCTGTACCGCCTGAGACATCGCCTCGTGAGCAACACCAACAGCCAACCATTGACGCGCCACCTCAGACGCAGACGGCATTCATCACGCTTATTGTTTCCTTTGTAATTGCTGGTATCATACTGGGGGTTACTGTGAAGCCAACAGTACGCCAATCCTCCTTGAGCTATCTAAAGAGACTTTTGCATCTAGGCAAGCTTAAGTTGCCACCAACTCCACTGTCTGCCTCTATCGAGCCGAAAGTCAAGCCCGTAGAAGAGGACATTCTACCTGTGCCGGTCGACGAGGAGGTCGTCTTGGAAAAGCCAATTGTAGAAGCTGAAGCAAAGGCTGAAATCGTCGCACCTAATGTTGAGGAGGCCAAGGAGAAGAAAGTGACTTTCAACGTCCCAGATGACGAAGATGAAGATCTTACGCCTCTTTCCGGAACCACAACCTTCGAACGTAGCTCTTCCGGCGAAGACGAGGCTGCCCTGCCTGGCTCTACACCCAACGCGGACGCTCAGCCCATGACTAGTAGTATCGACGACATTTCGCAAGATTCATCCGCCGCGCCTGCAACCCCCAAGAAGAAGAAAGCACACCGGGGTAGACGTGGTGGGCGCAAACTCAGCAAGAATCAGCAAAAAGAAGAAGATGAGGTTAATCGAATTGTGAACGCAGCTAAGCAGCTTGAGGTAGGGCCTCGCCTGCAACCCGATGAGCTTACTGTGAGCGGTGGCGATGTACAAAACGTATCGGAGATCAAAAGGATCGGCAAGTTGACGATTGACCAAGACCGCCTTCTTGGCAACGGCAGTGGAGGAACATTTGTCTTTGAGGGTAAATGGAAGGTATGTCGAACAAATCAGCCTCTACAACCGAGCATGTCGGTTGTTTGAGAATGACATGTTTTGTGCGTTCTCGATTAGAGGTTTATACTAATTCTCATCACAGGAAGTCAAGGTGGCTGTCAAACGCATGTTACCGCAATACTTTGGACTTGCTGAGCAAGAGGTGAAGCTACTACAGAATAGCGACCCCCACCCGAACGTCATCCGATACTTTGACGACGAGCGGGATGAGAACTTCCTTTATATCGCTGTCGAACTCTGCCAGGCCAGTTTGTTTGACCTTTACAAAGACGGCCGCCCAGGAGAGGAACTCTCCGAAAGCCACCAGCAGCTGGTGAACAAGATCAGCGGGAAAGCTGCAGCTTGTCTGTACCAACTCGCCGCTGGATTGAATCATCTTCATCATCTTCGCATCATCCACCGCGATATCAAGCCCCAGAACATACTGATCGCACAACCCATGATCACCTCCAAGGATGATGTACGGCTGGTGATATCTGATTTCGGACTCTGTAAGACGCTGCCCGATAACGTTAGTACTCTTGTAGGAACGACTGGTAATGCAGGCACGGTTGGTTGGAAAGCGCCAGAGCTCATTTCGCAACCAAAGGAGTTGACCAACGGCAGCTCTCAGGGCTTTTCTCGCGATTCGTCAAGCTCTACGGATCCAGTCGCGCAAGGCGTCAAGCGAGCTGTCGACATCTTCTCTCTCGGCTGCGTCTTCTACTATGTCCTCACTGGCGGCTGCCATCCTTTTGATGACGAAGAAGGCTGGATGCAGATTCGTGAATACAACATCAAGAAGGAGAAGTCCAACATTGATCGCCTACTTCTCGGTGCCGATTCCGTGGAACCCCATCGTCTCATTCGTTGGATGTTGCGACCCAGACCCGAAGATCGCCCCAACGCCTTCCAAGTCATGAACCATCCCTTTTTCTGGGATGACCAGAAACGCCTTGACTTCCTGTGCGACTGCTCGGACCATTGGGAACGTGAGCCTAGAGACCCACCATCAGAACATCTGGCAGTGCTGGAAGAGTATTCGGAAGACGTACTAGATCATAGACGCAACTTTCTCGCCAAACTTGACCAGAGTTTCATCAACTCGCTCGGAAAACAGCGCAAGTATACGGGCGACAAGATGTTGGATCTCTTGAGGGCGCTGAGGAACAAGAAGAATCACTACGAGGATATGGAGGATGCAATCAAGGCCAAGGTGGGTCCATTGCCGAGTGGCTATCTGAGATACTGGACGATCAAGTTCCCGCAGCTGCTTATGAGCTGTTATGACGCAGTGTTGCGATGCGATCTGGAGCGCGAGCCGCGATTCAAGAAGTATTTCGAGAGCATAAAGTAATGGATGGAGGGGGATTATTGCTAGTGATCAACCATGATTGTTTGCCTGTTTGCATTCGCTATAGCTCTGCGGTGAATAGCATGTGCTACCTCTTCAATCGACTGCCGTCCAACTCGGCTAAGCTCGCCTTGACCATGCCCGGGTTATTACTCAACAGCTCTTGCACCCTCTTCTCAAAGGCCCTGATCATGAACTCTGCCACCTTGGGCGCCACACCCCCACTCAAGGCTGCGTACATGGGATTCGCAAAAGCAAACTCCACCGCCAAACTAACCTGTGTCTGATCGTTCTGCATGGCCTCGACAGTCCACTTACTCCTTAGATGCGTCAGCAGCCCATTCTCGCCCTCCTTCCTCTTCTCTGACTGTTCCTCTCCTTGCAGATGATGCGCAATATCATCAGTCTTCAAGCTCGTTTCCGTGTTCCCGCCCACACTCTCCACATAGCGGCCTGGTATGCAATACACCCTGCTCACGAAACTCTCGGTGATACCGCCAAAGCCGCTCGTCAAGATGCCTTGTGATGGCCAGCGCCGGCCGTGGAGTTTATCCGGTGCTGACCACTTTGTTATGTCGCTGCGTTGGCAGTAGGGCAGGAAGTTTTGGTAGTTGGGGACATCGGCTATGATGGAGTAGACGGGGTCCGAGGGGTAGGGGAGAGTGCGCACGGCGGTTAGGATTTGTGGTGGAGAGGAGGAGGATGGGAGGGCGGAGTTTAGGGCTTCGAATGGGTTGGGGAGGAAGGCTCGACGTTGGGATGGGCGCGCGCAGCGGTGTATCGATGGGCGGGCGGATCGTAGGGATGCCATTGTGGTTTGAGAGTAGTCAATGCTGGGGCGATGCTGAAGATGTGTAGATTGAGTATAATTCATGTCACCTCGACATGGTAGCCAAGGTTGGTCAAAAGCGTAGAATCGATGAGCGCATCAAGCTTCAGTTAGACGCGGATTCGCGCTAGCAGATGCGGCTCTGTATGACGCTGCCAGGGACCGCGGCTGCTAAACTTCTTCTGGCACTAGCGCTCGAAATTTCCCCTCCATGAATTATCCCCCCGCATACGCGACTTTATCAAAACTCCGGTGATGCCTGCAAATATGGATACCATGGACAACGCAAACGTAGACACCATGGACGGCGGCGCAGATATACAGGATAGCAGCGACTCTAGGTTCCAAACGGACAACACCGTGTCGAGAAAACCACAGCCGAAACAGCAACTATCCAAAGCAATGCAACACATGCGCTTCGCAGTCACAGTCGATCCCATACTGCATACTTCAACTCCCACACCGCCACCAGAAGCCTCCAGTACTGCATCTCTTCCCGCACAAGAACACGCTGAGAACGACGCTTACGGAGTGCCTGCTTCTCTACAACCTGTGCGCGCACCCGCCTCTCGCTCCCACGACCCTGGCAACAACCAAAAGCGCAGTGACCCCTTCGCCTTCGGTTCGCGCTACCTGGAAGAAGGCGATAACATCTTTGAGTTCAATGCTTGGGACCATGTAACCGTCGACTCCAACTACCTCGCCTTCTCCGAAGAACAATATTCCCGACAACGGCAAGAACCCGTATCAGAGTTTGATCGCAAACGGTACAACGACCAGCCCGAGAAGTGGTGGAACCAATTTTACAAGAACAACAAGACGAATTTCTTCAAGAACCGTAAATGGCTGGCGCAGGAATTCCCGATACTAGAGGAATTGGGCGCAGAGGACGGACCAGAGGCTACGTTGTTGGAAGTTGGTGCTGGAGCGGGCAACAGTGCGTTTCCCATCCTGCAACGGAGCCAGAATAAGAAGTTGAAGATACACGCGTGTGATTTCTCGAAAAAGGCAGTCGAGCTCATACGCAACCACGAACTGTACGACCCGGAACGCATACAAGCCGATGTCTGGGATGTGGCTGCATCCCCCGATTCTGAAAACGGCGGACTCCCTCCAGGCCTCACAGAAAGCAGCGTAGACGTTGTACTCATGATCTTCATCTTTAGCGCGCTGAATCCCAAGCAATGGGACCAAGCCGTCCGCAATATCTGGCGCGTCCTCAAGCCCGGCGGTCAGGTGCTCTTCCGCGACTACGGCCGCGGCGACCTCGCGCAGGTCCGGTTCAAGAAAGGTCGGTACATGGAAGAAAACTTCTACGTGCGCGGCGATGGCACGCGCGTCTACTTCTTCGAGCAGTCTGAGCTGGAAGAAATTTGGGGCGGCGCCGCGGCAAGGAAACGTGATACGACCATTGGTAATGTCGCCGATACTACGATTTCCCAAACCGAGGCCGAAGGCGTCATCGCGGACAAGATTGAGAGTCTGTCCTTGCATGAGCCTGGCTTGCAGGCGAAAGAGCAGAGTAATGGCGATGTTAATGATCTCGATACGCCTAGACCGGGCTTCGAAGTCGCGCATATTGGCGTGGATAGACGCATGTTGGTCAATAGGCAGAGGCGGTTGAAAATGTATAGGTGTTGGATGCAGGCTGTCTTTCGCAAGGCGGGCAGGGAGAGCGAGGTCCCGACGAGTACGCTCAGGCGGGATAAGGAGGATGAGGAAGAAGTGGAGGAGGGGGATGAAGGCGTAGGGAATGGACGACAGGAAGGAGAGAGGAGGCTGGGCGAAGAGGACGTGGTGAATGGAGGAGGCGTTATGGTTTGACGGTGTGAGTCTTGGACACGGGACATGTAGAGAATATGGCATGAATGGCCTGAGTCTGTGTAGGCAGAAGATTCAAAGTCGCGTGTACGCGCTACACGGATTCTCACGCTCACTCCGTCAAGCATGGTGCAATGCGACATGAGCAAAGTCATTGGACATGTATTGGATTTGTGTTCTTCTGTGTACAACTAACTGCTGTGCTTGAGAAAAGTGAAGACGACTATGCTACAGTACGCTACGCTAACGAGCAACGATGCAAAGATATAAAAAAAAAAACTCCCCCCATCCGTGCCACGCTATGTATGCTGCAAAACGAACGCATAAACACCGAGTCTCAAGCGAGGATGCTACAAAACGACGGATATCAAAGACCCATGCCATGCCATGCGATCCATCCATGAACATGACAACAACAGCAACAACAACAACAACAACAACAACAACAACAACAACAACAACAACAACAACAACAACAACAACAACGTCTCTCCACTCCGCCACCGCCCTTCAATTCCCCGCGAGAATACCCCTGAGAATGCCCGCTCCAGGCCCCACGAGCGAATCCGCCAACTCCTTCTCACCAACCACACTCGCGACCCTGCGATCCTCGACAACCACACCGGGAAAAGCCTTAGCCCTGCCCCTCCGACTCGGCGTACCAGCGCCACCATCAAGCGATCCGGCTTTCCCCTCTCCCGCGGAGATAAGCGACAGCGTCTCCAGACTACTCACGATATCTCTAAACTCGGTGCTGGTAAGGGGATGGAGAATATTTTCTCGTGTGCACAGTGCGGTGTAGGCTTCGAAGAGTTGCTTGATGGTGGGGGATGTAGTGTGGTGGGATCTTGAGGGTGTGGATAGGATGGTGTCGACGGCGGCGGTGGCGCGCTTCTTCTTTTCCATGGCGGAGAGGGAGCAGAGGACGGCTTTTTGTTGGAGGTTGAGATTGAGGAGGCGTTGGCTGGTGCCGTTGCTAAATACTGCAGCGGTGATCTTGGCCATGTGGGCAATGGTGGCGCGGGGTGCTGTGTCGACGGTGAGGGAAGCTAGGGAGGCGGCGATGACGCTGTGCACGTCTTTGGGTTTGGTGGGCGGGCGCACGGCTGGGGAGCAGAGGTTGGTGTTTTCGACCAAGGGGGGTTTTGGAGGGGGAGGGCGTAGGTGATGGGGTGATTTCCGTGGCTTTTTTGGCGTGCTGGTCGCGTGTGGCGGCTTCGATCAGGTCGATTGCTCGCCGGCAGATGTCAAAGGCTTTGCGGAGGTCGCCGGATTGGGCGGCTACCTTCTTGGAGAGGAAGATGATGGCGGTTGGATGGATGAAGGGTAGTTGGGTTGAGCCGGGTGGGAGGAGAGCCTTGAGTTTTGAAGTGATGACAGCTGAGATTTGTGTAGCGTTGTACGGGAGGAAGGGTAGTAGTTGTGGCTTGAGACCGCGAGCCTTGAGTCGTGGGAGGAATCGATCCGTCAGGTCCAGCGCGTTGGCGATGCCCACTAGCACGAGTCCTGATGCTTTCTGTAACGACCACTCGAAGATGTTGTAGAAGAGTTCAATGTCCAGCTCCAGCAAATGGTCCACTTCGTCAAGGGTAACGACGTAGGACGTCTCCCGCTGCATGAAGATAGCCCTAAGCGCATCCATCTCGTCGCCCTCTGTAACCTCGGTGATGTCGACGAACTCCTCCAGCAGGGTCCTGTACAGATCGGTGGCGTTTTTTACGCTCATGCAATTGATGTATCCAGTCCTAACAGAGTGCTTGGATGAGACTGTACGACAGACGTCGTTGACGAAGGCGCTCTTGCCGGTGCCTGGCGGGCCAGAGACGTATATGCATCCCGATGTCTTCGTCTTGGTCCGTGTTGTGATGAAGGTCTCGAGCTCCTTTCTCTCATTTTCCCGGCCAAACAGCGCGGTTGGGGCAGAGCCTCTTGCGAACACCTGGCGCGCCTCGTTGTAGATGGTTGGCCCCGTGTTCCGCGGCGTAGCTGGCGAGTGTGGTGTGCGAGGCGTCAACGGCCGTCCGGCGATGATGAGGCGGTGCCGGGGCGTGACGGCAACTTTGCCGGCAAGGGCGTCGCGATGCCTGGGTGTCGAAGGAGTAGGCGCAAACTTGTCTGGAATGTCGACGAGCGCCTTCTGCGGCGAATTCTCCTTGGCTGGTGAAAGTGGAAGCCGTGTGCATGGCGGGCCAAATTTCGCAGGCGTTGTGCCAGCCCTCCTCCCGCGCTTTGTCGACGCCTTCTCCTCGGGCTCGTCCACGTCCATGGCATCCTCGTCGCGCACATTCCGCTTCTTCGGGGTGACGAATGGATTCTCAATCTCGCCTTCATCGTGGATGACAAACTGCGTCCTCGGCTTTGCGCGTGTGGCGACGTTCAACTTTGACTCTGCCGAGCGCGTTGGGGACGTGTCGTCCGAGGAAGCACGGCCAGAGCCTCGGTGGCTCTTCCCTGAGGCTTCTACACGTGCGGAGCTGCGAGTCCTCTTGCCGAGAACAGTAGAGGCCATGGTGGGTATGCTGTCGGAAGGTGCAATGGGTGGGGTACGAGTGTGGAAAGTGCGAGCGACAGTCGTGGGAAGGAGCTGAGCGGCGACGCGTTACTAAACTGGCTTAGCGCAGCCGCGTCCGGAACCCGGCTGCTGCATAGCGCGTCACCCCTTCTACACAGCACTTGAAACAGGCAAGCAACCGAACGTCTCCCGTATCGTCCTACCATAGCCTACCAACATGGCCCAGCATCGCTCATTCAGCCGTGAGTATGTTACGCGAACCTTGGGCTTGTCGAATGGTTTGCTGCGGCATCCTTGCGCCTTGTGGGAACTCTCCAACGAGATCACCTGGACGCGTACGAATGCATCCACCACCACTACAAGCCCGGCTTTGACCAAGATGGCCCAGAATCTTATTACGTCTCGCGTGAGATTGGGAGGCTGTCGAGATTGTTACGCAAACTGTACTTCGCCACAGGTATGCAAGAGTTGGCTTCGTGGTCGGGCCAGTCAAGAAAGAGGTGGCAGAATAAAGACTGAGAAAAATAAAAAGAGAATTGTTTCAATTACCAGCGTCAAGTGCGCTAGTCCCCTTCTCCATATACGCGCAGCTAAAGGGGCCAGTTTGTTTACTCACCCGCTAATACCGTCTTGCCTTTGTTAATTCTGCTATCGACTCGAACTACACTTCGATATCAACTGCCACCACGACCAGTTCTTAGAATCCAAAGGCCAAGCAGAGAGCGGACAACAAGGGAAGGCGATGATGAATGTCGCGATTTGGAACCATGTACCTACATAGGCTACGTGGCGAACGACAAGCCGCGTGACCATCTCCAGCTGTTAGAGGATGGAAGGAAACGCAGGCTGTTCTATTTACAGCATTCCAGAAGCATGTTTGTAGGTAACATCGGCGACCAGATCTCGGAACCGACAGGTAGCTATGAAAAGCTTGTTTTTGCCCGCTATCGTCTGTTGCGGGGTGCGTTGCCGTACCGAGCTTTCGGAAGCCAGACTCCGCCCCTGACTTGCCATCCGTGCGTAGCACTTCAACCATTATTCAACCACACTTTCTTCCCAAACTAAAACGTTCTTTTCTCGAAGCCGCGCATTTGCTTGTACTTTTTTTTTGCCTGGAACATCTCGCAAGCGGCTGTGTTATGTAACAAAAGTGCTTGAGCTTGTGTCGTTCGGATGTGGAGCTGAATTCCCCTTGCACAACATGCAGAAGAGAATCGTGGCGCTGGTCATTTCCTTCTTTGCGTACGGCATGCGTCGAAGCAACACCGCGATATTGTTTTTGAGCCTGATCAACAAACCAATGTCTGAGGCAAAGCTCCTCATCGTTAAGGACGCGAGCCAACTATGGGGATACGCACGCACGATGACGGCACAACTGCCCCTGACTGTATTGTGTTACCGTAAGGGCATGGGGCAGTACACGGGCATATAACCTGCAAAGACCTGCATGTCGAAATCTGCACACTTTTTCACTTTTGTTCCAAGCCAACATGAAGTGGAGCTCTTCTCTAACGGTTGGTGCTGCCGTCTTGGCCTCATTCGCAACGGCGCAAGATGCGTCGAAAGACGATCGCCAACCCACAGTGAGCGCACCGTATGGAAACCCATGGAAGTCATTGTCCGAGGAAGAAGCTGCTAGTGTCAATGAGCTTCTACAAGAAAGAATGGGCTTGACAGGCAACCAAGGATCCAGCCGGGATAGCTATGTGTAAGCCTGCCATTCCAAAAAACCACTCGTTAACTACTAACACCATCTCAGAGTACAGCTTGCCCTTCTCCATCCCAATAAGACTGACACTCTCCCCTTCCTCGACAACAATGCCCCCGCACCAAAACGTTACGCGCGGGCGACTGTTCAAAGCGGTACCACCAACGCAACGGAGAAATACTGGCAAGAGTACATGGTAGGGCCGCTACCAGCAACAAATTCCACTGCAGTTGAGCCATTGACATTCCCATTCACAAACTCCCAACCGGGACAAACGCCAGTGCATTCTATGTACTCACCTAATGAAGCATCAAGCCTCTTGAAAAGGTTTGCGACAGAGACCGAAGATATCTCAATGCAACTGTTCAACACTGTAAGGGAGACTAGGTACGCAGTGGGCAGCTTGGAAACTAATATAGGCCTAGACTTTTCTTACTGGTAGCATTGGTCTCCGGTTCGGTAGCCCCTTCTGGGACGAAGAAGGCCGAATCATCTCCTGGGCAGGAGCCTTTATGGACCCAGGCACCAAGCTCAGCAGTGTTACAGTGGAACCACTTGGTTTTGCTGTAAAGTTTGACCTAACAGGACAAAATGTGGACGATTGGAAAGCTGTCGGCTGGTACTCGTATGGACAGTTTTACGCCAGTACCGAAGAGCTTCGTGAAGCTATCAATCATCCCGATTACCAAAAACCACCGCCGAATGTACTGGGTGACTGGACGTCTACCAACAGGCAAGGAACGCCCATGGAGTTGGACAATTTACCGCCGCCAGCATCTATTGCTCAAGGAGACCAGCGGTTCAAGATTGATGCTGAAGAGGGATACATATCCTGGATGGACTTCACCTTCTACCATGCTGTTTCCCAGGACCTCGGCCTTTCGCTGTTTGACATCAAATACAAAGGCAAACGTATCATTTACGAGTTGTCCCTACAGGAAGCTCTGACATCCTACTCTGGTTCCGATCCTTTCCAATCGCAAGCGACATTCTTCGATACTACGAGTGGTATGGGCTCAACACTACAGTCTCTTATCAAGGGCTACGACTGCCCTAGCCATGCTACCTACCTACCTGCAACATGGACAGAAGGTGATAAGCTCAAGACTCAAGCGGACGCTATATGCATATTTGAGTTTGACGCTGGTTACCCGATCCGCCGCCACTCCTTCTCACCATCCGCACCACATACCAGCATAGCAAAGAACATCCAGTTTACCATGCGCACAGTAGCCACAGTGGGCAATTATGACTTCCTGATCGACTACAGCTTCTTCTACGATGGAGGCATCGAGATATCCTCTCGCTTTTCTGGATACATTGCAGCTGCCTACTGGGAGGAACAACCAGAGTACGGCTTCCATATTCATGACTTTCTCTCGGGCAGCTCGCACGACCACACCCTCACATTCAAGGTGGACTTGGACATCAACGGAAGGCAGAACAGTGTGCAGAAACTAAAATTTGTGCCAACGTCCACGACATACCCTTGGAGCCAAGGCCGCGTGTACAACACGTTCAAAGCCGAGCGATCCTGGGTAGCCAACGAGAGCGAGTCCATGATCAACTGGGGAGAGAACGATAACACATTGTACGCGATTGTGAACAGGGATACGCCGAACCCATACGGCGAGTACCCAGGTTACAGAATCAAGAGATCTGCCGGTACAATCCACCTCACGCAAACCAACTCGACAAACACGGGCAAGACGGGAGCCTTTGTGACGCATGACTTGTACGTCACGCAGCAAAAGGATACGGAGCCGAGGCTAGCGGATGCCAACAACCAGTTCAACAAGGACGATCCGTTGGTAGATTTTGCAACCTTCTTCGACGATGAGAGTCTGGAGCAGGAAGATTTGTTCGTAGTCCCCATTCCTTATCAACACCACACTACGTTTGGTGTCATACATATAACTTCTTACTAACAACCCACAGAGTCCTTTGGTTCAACCTCGGCATGCACCACCTCCCGCATACCGGCGACTTGCCCAACACAATGTTCAGCTCTGCGCATTCTGCTATCCGACTCGAGCCACTCAATTACCTTGTAGGCGACCCGTCTGTCTCGAGCAACCAGCAAGTTAGAATCGAATACGACGTTGACGGTGCCGTCATCGGGGTGGATGAGTTTGGCAAGATGGTTGCTAATACGACTTGTGCTTGATTTGCTTTCTGGTGGATGGTTGCTAGCTATGTATCTCCTTTGTTGTCTTGTCTCTTGAATTATCGATATCTTTTTTTTCTTCTCGTTTTCTTTTTTCTTCTCAAATGCTATTACTGTACTTTCGTTTTGATTCCACTATTATCCTGCTGTTGTCGTCTAAGTGGTGTTTAAAATTGCCAAAGGTAGAGTTATTCGATTTTCTAAGCCTGTCTATCTCGTATGTCCTATTCATATACGCATTGCTTCAGGTAAGTAACAGGGATCACACTCCCCATTCTCCTCCTCAGGAACGCTTCCTCGTTTACGTACATGCAGTGACAACCTGTCGCGGGTAAATCCAGCTGTGGAGTAACTGTGCCGCACCACGCAAGTGTCCAGGCCCCGCTTTACAACGCTTGGTCCTCAACATCGAGTTGAGCTCGCTTCTGAATGGTAGTTTACTAAATAGTTGTCACGGCTTTAGTAGTACTACTGTACCTCACATGCGCATTGCTGCATCTGATCGCCAAGGAGATGACTACGTGTTATCCACGTAGCTTATAGCATAAATGAGTCCAGCATAGCAGCCAACGCCATTGTCCTCACCAGCATATTCACGTGCTACGCCTCCAATTCTCCTATATTACAATACATTCCCCCTGCCTCTGCCTCTCTCCACCATGAAATCACAAAGCCGCGCCCAACGGCTTAACATGCCGCTTCCAGACATCCAAGAAAGCCCTTCTATCCTCCCTGCTTTGAAACCTAATCTCCAGCTCCGAATAGCCAAAACGATTTAAATCCGCCGCTCTCGAAGATGCACCAGCGTTCTCAAATATGCTCCGCGACGACTTCAGCGAGCCGTTCGGCGACGCTGACGCTCGGCTTTCTGATCGCGCTAGCCTCGGCATTTCCATGGAGTCGTTACGTTTTCTTTCGTGGAAAGAAGAAGAGTTCGCTTGTTCGGACGCGGTGCGTGGAGATGACTTGCGGCGTCTGAACAGCTTGTCGGTCTTCCAGCGCGACGCGTCTTTTGAAAAGACAAGGGTAAGCCTATCGGTATCCTTCTTGTAAGTCGAATCTGGAAGCCATTCGAACGCGTAGTGCGGCTCTTCGACCCAGTGGCCCTTGTCTTCTTCCAACGCGCTTGTGTAGAATAGCAAGACTAGGACTTCGCATGGGACGAGCCCGTCATCTGATAGCTGCGTCTCGGTGCGCCGCCATAGCCGCAGGTTTTTATTGCGACACTCTGTCGGGTTCTTGTTCGATGATATGGCTACGACGGGTCGGTCGAATTTGAGATCAGCAGGGTCGGCATTGTTGTTGGTGTACAATAGGGTTTGGAACTTGTCTGCTGACTCGTGGCCAGCGAATGTGTATTTGATGTCGATGTACTGTTTGTTTAGTCTTCCGAACGAACCACGCGGAAAGTCAATAGATACTGCACCGTCGATATAGGTGGTAGTCAATGGTATCGATGGCCCCGTGGCAGGGAAATGCTGCTCAGTCCAAGTCCGCAGTTTTCCATCTTGGCTAGAGTAATATACTGCTCGTAATGAGATTCCGGTATCTTCTCGACATCGCCACCGGACCTCGCATTCGCGACTCTCCGGTCCGTACTTTAGAGACTTTCGCTCGACTTGCGCGGTGCGACTGATGCGCTTCCAATCGAGTGCGGCGTCACCTAATGCTATGGTGGCCAGCGATTTGCGCGAAAGACTGCGTCGCAGAGTGGGAGATGACGGCTTGTCTGGGGTAGTAAACTCTGGTGACCGTGATGCGAGTGAAGAGCATTCGCTACCTCTGGTCGTAGATATGGAGGGAGTCTGACTAGGATCTAGCGACTTTGACATTGGTGACTGCGTCCAACTCACCGGACCAAAATAATCTGGGGACGATGGGTTTGTGCTCAAACTTGGACGGATGGTGGCGGTCGAGTCACTCACAAATTTTTGGCTAAAATTCGTAAAATTGCCAGAGTGATCGGTCTCGAGAGTGTAAGTTCGCAGCGGTGCTGGCGGCATATCGCGGACCTTCTGCTTCATCGCGTCGCTCGGGACAAGGTGTGATCGTTTCTCGGCTGTGGCGCGCTTTGCGCGGTTTTCTTCAATGAATATCGCGTCGTCAACCTGTCGTCTCAGTTGATAGAGCACGGCAGCTGTTTGAACTTCCCCAGTTGGAGCAGCAGCGGGTGTATCCCCTAGCGATAGAGGCCGTGACAGACCTGCTTCTTGAGCGATGCGTTCGTCTTCGCTTTGCAACCATTGATCAAAGATTTTCCATTCGCTGAATAACGGATGTTCCTCGGGAGGTGCAAGCGCTAATGGCGTATGGTTGCTTGAAATCCCAAGATTGTTAGTCGAGTATGAGCGGCCGCCCAGATTAACTGTACGAGATGGTGCGGCGTCAAGAAGACGCTGGGTTTGCTTGGTAGCTTCGAGATGAAGCCGTCTGGTGGCGGTCAGCGACTGAACTTTGATTGTAAATGACTCTTACAATTGCAGAAATGAGATGCACATGTTGAGCGCCTGGTAGTGACCGCTGATCTGTTTTCTCAGCCCATTAAATTCTTTTTCCGTCCCGATGTATCGAATTGTAAAGATGAACTTCTTCACAGACATCTTCTTATCGACGAGATGATCAGCGTACGGCTCCAAGGTCTTTTCACACTTTTTCAGCGTGTCTTCAAAGTCCTTGACAGGGAAGGGCATTGGTTGGCCATATTGTTTCATCAACCCGCCTAGCTCTTTGAGGCAGCAGTGAAAGGTGGTGAACTCTTTCACAAGCCCACTAACTTGCGCTTCTGAATTCTCATTTGCATCTGGGTGTAGTGATCAGCAAGCCGACCCCTGGAAGACACTGATGCAAGGTAGTAGCTCGTGACATACCTTTGAAGGCAAAGTATACACGAGTCGAGATCTCCAACAACTTCAGCACATCCGACGGACTACATCCAAAAGACATGTCGGTAGGCTTGCGCCGCGCTCAGGCGCAACACAGGATGTGTAGCAACTGCTCATGCGTTATCGAACTGTTGGTACACAATAGGGACAGCAGCCAACCGAGCTCCAGGCTCCCGGGAGAAGCATAGGAAGTTGTAGTAAGAGTCGTCCGAGCTTACACCCAACCTCTGGAGATGCGCATGACTAGGCTAACCTAAAGGTAGACTGCTGCGGCATTTGGAGTGGCTTAGCATGCTGTCTGACATCCTGCTATGGCCCAGGCACGCGGATTTGTCAAGCCTTCTAACGTCGGAAGCACTATGCGCAGCAGTGGGCTTATCCAAAGATGACAGACAGCTCGTGTTCGTGCATGTGGCAGTATCAGGATGGTACACCGAACCTGGTATGGCGACTTTTGACGTTCAATGAGGTTGCGAAGATCACCACGTGGGGAAGCGAACGGCCATCATCGACTACCAGATTAGCCAGCCACCATTATCCAGCACCACATTGCTTCCACTTGAAATCTTGGGGGAAATGTCATATTCCCATCTCACAGACACTAGGAAGGTCCAAAGTCTACACTGTTCGCTGGCAGTTGTGTGCTCATTGCTGGGCTGGCACCCACTCAAAACGCGAAGAACCACAGATAACATCCAATTTCTAGCTATCAGTGGTGATTCCAGATGTCCTGCAAGGTTGAAAGGTCAGGGCCCTGGCGCGCTTCACCTGCAGCAATGAACGCCACCGAGTCTGACTTGGGCGAAGAAAACAAGATTGGACATGATGATGGAGAGTCCATGAGTAGCGCCAGTTCCAATGCGTAACCTTTTGTTGACCGGTTTATCTTGTTGCCTCGGGCTGTGCATTTTCCCCTGAAAGTGGCTTCGGTAATGCACATTGTCGTGGAGGCTGAAGCTTCGTACATTCGCAATATGAACAATGCTGTCCCGAGGAGATTCTGCACGTCAGACAACGCGATACAGATAGATTTTGCCAAAGCATACGCGTTGGAGTGCGACCTTCTACTTTGAAAGACTATTACCATCAACGTGACGATGGGTCTCCGTAACTGGGTTACGCGGCCAATCAAAGGCCATCATATTGGTGTGGAAGATCTGACAGCAGGCGGGAGCGGCATTCCTGTAGGTAGCCCTCCTAATCGCTCGCAACAATCCTACTGCTTGTGAGTGCATTGCTGACCTTAAGCGATAGGAGATAAGGCGTCGGCGATGGACGCTCGCAACGATTGATTCAGCACCCTTCCAGGTCTGGGTAGTCGTAGTCGCTGGCATTGGCTTCTTGACTGATGCATTTGGCCTCTTTGCCTTGAATGTCGTCACTCCCATGTTGGGATATGTATACTGGCCCAACCACGACGAAGGCGGCATACCATCGGTACCATCCTCCGTCAAGACGGCCATGATGTGTTCAACGCTTGCGGGTACGATGGTCGGCCAGATAGGATTCGGCTTCGCAGCAGACCTTCTGGGCCGACGTAAGATGTATGGGCTCGAGTTGGTGATCATTATCGTTGGTACGATGTTGCTGCTCATGAGTTCAAACGGAGAGAGGAATAGCATGGAAATTGGAGGATGGCTGATCACCTGGCGAGCGATCATGGGTAAGCAGGATTGGTCTAGTTTACGGGCTTGTGATAGTACTGACACTGTAGAGGCATCGGTATCGGGGCAGACTACCCATTGAGTGCTGTAGGTATCAGTCTCAAACGTAGTTATACCCATGCTAATCGGGGGGATAGGTCATCACCGCTGAGTTTGCACCTCGCAAACATCGTGCGCGGATGCTGAGCTGGGTTTTCTTCGCTCAACCTGTTGGACAACTGCTCGCCAATGTCCTCTCGCTTGCTGCAGTAGAAGCATACAAGCCCTGGATTGAGAAGAACACGCGGTCTTGCCGACCTGATGACCTGGAGTGTTTCCGAGCTATCGACCGACTTTGGAGGCTTGTAGTCGGAATTGGCATCGTTCCGGCTGTCATTGCCCTCGTCTTTCGTTTTACAATTCCAGAAAGCCCGAGGTATACATTGGACATTTTGCAAAACACAAAGGGTACCCTGGAGGATACTGCGAACTTCTTTGGCGCGCCCGAGACAAATCCGGAACATGGCGAGATCGAATTGCTGAATGTGTGCGCCACACCAAGAATTCAAAGGCCCGCTTCGAGACACTCGACTAGCTCTTCAGTGATTGCACCTGACGAGGAGATGGAAAGCGACAGTGAATCTGAGCACGAATTCGGTGACGTGCATCTTCGTCCCACGGCAGTACCACAGGCCCAGCTTCCTCCGGGAGACCCAGAGGTCGCCCCTCCACTTGCCTCGTGGGCCGATGCAAGACAATTCTTCCTAGTCGAGAAAAACTGGCAGTACCTTCTGGGAACATCGTTGGCCTGGCTGTTTCTTGATTTCGCATGTGAGTAGATCCCCAAGCCGCTGCAGTGGACCTACTGACTTTGTTCTAGTCTATGGGCTGGGTCTATCTTCACCAGAGATTGTCAGCCACATCTGGCAGGGTGACGTCCACAGCGAATTGTCTGTGTACCAGACACTGAGCGATAACAGCAAACATACCCTGGTGATGGTTTCGATAGGGACAGTTGTCGGTGGTTTGCTGATGATCAAGATCGTCAAGTATGTGTCCCCGAAAGTGATTCAATTCTGGGGTTTCCTGGCTTTATTCGTGCTCTTCATCGTAACTGGAAGCGCCTGGACCAACTTGCTCGACAGCAGTCGATCAGGGCTGATCGTACTGTATGTGATTAGTCACATCGCATTCAACCTAGGACCAAACGTGACGACCTTCATCATTCCTGCTGAAATCTTCCCTACCAGATACCGGTGTACCTGTCATGGGATAGCTGCTGCTAGTGGAAAGCTCGGATCCTGGGTGGTACAGATCTTCCTGGCTTATGCATTTCAATCTGACAAGTCCAAACACCAGGACGACTTCAAATGGGAACGCCAGAATTTCGGGCACATACTACAAGTCATGAGCGCTTTCATGGTAGCGGGTGCTGTGACCACATATTTCCTGGTTCCGGAGACGAGGGACCATGATAACAAGAGTCGCACGCTAGAGATTTTGGCATGCGGTAAGAAGGTCATCGACGAGCTGAACCGTCAGCGGAAGAAGGAAGATGAAGAGGACTGAGTCTTTAGTGCGCTCTGTAGCGCGAGGCTGTTTTGAATCAATCTCCGTTCCGAGTCTGATCGCATCTGTGCGAATGTGATGACAACATACGGGCCCAGGCCGTACTTTTGCGAGGGAGTAACGTGGATGCCAGAGAATCGCGCATTGCATGCCTAGGTCTAACGCAGCACCTTCAGACACTAATCCCGTTCGGTACTAGACGATGCCCTCTTCTCCTCCTGACATCCCTGCGTCCCGGCATTTCCAAACTTCAGGGTCTCGAAGACAACAGCGTACATCTCTTTCAACCAGCATTTGACCAGAGCAACAAACGCCGCCCTACAGCAGGTGGCGGCGGCGCAAACATGCTTAGTCTTGTCAATTTCTCGCAACAGCCATGGCTTGACGTCTCAAGGTATAATTACTACTACTCCAGACAAAGTCTAAATCCAATCATGCGCTTCATCGTGATTTGACCCGAAGACTACTAACTACTCTTTAGGTACTACCAGCACTCGGATTCTGCCGTACACGACGACATACTCGATGAGAAATCCCGCTTCGAACATTCAGCATCTTAGACAATCTCAGCGACAGCATACTCTCCTGCCTGATAGATCTTCGTCCCACACTTACAGTGGCACTTCCCTCTCTTCCCGTTGACCAGCAGAACATGCCTTCTCCGTCCACTAAACCACTCTTTTTTAAACCCAGTCCGCCAGGTGAGTCCGCAGCCGGGATCTAGGCATATATACGCGTAGGACGAGTCGCTATACGGGGGTATACGGAGGACGCACGTGTGATCAGATAATGTACGTTGAAGTTTTGGGACAAGCATGTCAGTCGTTTGCGATGTGATTTCAGGCTTGATGTCTGGATGCCAGGTCAGTGAGCACACGCGACATGACATGAATCCGAGTGGATGCAGTGCGGGGTGAGGGTGGTGATGAATTGCATTCTTGTGGCCGCAAATGCATTTCCAGGTTCCAATGTGATTTGATGTATTTTGTTCAGCTTTCAGAATATTGGCTTTTACTTTGTCGAGCTGGGAGGGAAGGTGAAGTAGTGCACGGATGTGACCGAGGACAGACAGGTCTAAAGACATGGTCGTGGAGTAGAATGTAATAGGAGGTGGACAGAGGTCTAGCAAGTTACATGTTCTTATAGTAGTCGAGGTTGCAAGGCGACGAGACAGATGGACATGTCTAAGACCTCACTGATGGAGGCAGCCTGAATGACTTCATCATATCCATGTAAGACCATGGCTCACATGATGGTGCAGCCGAGTGTCTCTAAACTGATATGCACATATCACTGTGCTGCTTGAATTCCACTGACAGCCTCGTGGCGTCACCATGTCAACTCTTTCTGCGGCCTCTGAACCATGCCTGGAGGTACGCAGCCCCACGAGCACACGCTGACTTTCAATGGAAGAAACTCGCCTCCCCGACTCCAGAACTCAATCCACTCAGCGCGTGCCACAATGTACTCCTTGTGACAGGTATGGCACTCCCGGAACACACCATACCCATTTGCAGCATTTTCCTCTGCTCGTGCAAGGATGGCTTCCACGACGGGAAGGAAATCTGAGTCGAGGAACGCACGGATGCTATCAATACTCGCCGATTTGAGTTCCCTCTGCAAGGTAGCTGTGACCAGAGAGGGCACTTTGCTTGTAGACGAAGGGGCGAACCAAGACGAAGAAGGAACGCCGTATGTACCTTGATTGGTTTCGACGATGATGGGATATTTCTCTTCGCTGGAACAAGGAAGCCGTGGAGATCCTTTGAGAAGGTTACCACCCTGCTCATAGTACGACACTAATGTCCTGGCGATGTACCGTGGTGCGTGAGCTAGAACCTGGCTATCGGCTATAGCCTCCAAGGGTAACAAGGGGTGATGTGGATAGAAACCAAGATCATTTTCAACATTGCACTCCCGGGCATCATCTCCGCCACCAAAAGAGTTTGCCCAAGATTCGAAATAGCGGATCCGCCAGACTGCTTGGTCCCGATCTTTGCACGTGGCCAGAGTCTGATACAAGTGCGCAAGTTGGCTGATTGCATCTTCCCGCACCTCGTCGAGTGGCAGCAAGTCCATGTGATGAAGAGGCCCTTGCTTATGCTTCTGGTAGTCGGTGATGGAGAACCTCTGAGGAGACATGGGCTGAAGCAGATCTTTGCTCATGAGAGTGAGGCGGGTCATGTTCCCATGTGGAGAGAGAAGCGTGACGACGTCGAAGGGGAGAAACTTTAGCTTGTTGAGAGATACGTCCAATGTTTCCAGCTTTTTCAACCGGCTTATCTGTTGCGGAAGCTCCTCAATCTCATTCTGACGCAGGTACAGACCAATGAGATCCTCGAGGTCGAACAGAGACGGAACAAGTCGACAAAGCCTGTTCTTGCCGAGGTGGATGTGGAGTTTAGGAAGGAGAGACCGGTACTGCCCTGCCGTAGGAAGCTCAGTATCATGGACGGGAGGGTCGCTGATGACGGTTTTGAGGTTGCCGATGTGCCTGATGTCGCTGTCCTCGAGGTTCTGGTCCTGGAAATCATAAACCTCTTGGTTCGTTGCAATGCCATGGTCCATCTGCTGGATGAAGACATGCTCTGCAGTGGGGAGGCTCATAGTGCCCATGTGCGTGCTTTCCTCGTCAGTGACGTTTGTGTTGATGGCGCGTCTGGTCGGCATCTTGCTCCTCAGGTTGTAGGGCGATGTGTATTGGGGCGGCGGCAGGTCATCGGAGCTGTTGGTAGCATCGCTGAGCATGTAGATGCCAGAGTCGACATTGCGCGCAAATTTCGTCTTCTTCACCTCCGGGCTGGCGTGGGCAGATTCGCGCCTGTCCCACCACGCGCCCTTGCGCTTGTTCTTGTGAATGCGCGGGGATTCATAATTGGTCACGTCGATGGATTCGCGAGAGTCGTCGCTGGAGAAGACAGGGGGAGGTGAGCTCGATTTGGTGGAAAAGGCCGTGTACCGCCGCTCAAAGAAGGGGTTGGGCGGGAGGTCCATGGTGCACGCGAGCGGTGGTGACGAGGGGGGCGCATCGTCCAGGTCCATGACGACGATAAATGTCTGGAGAGACAATTGCGCAGAGGAGATGGATGTTCGATTCGAGGGCGTGTCGAGATTGTAGTCGCACCAAAAAGAACGGCGATGGCTGGGAGCAAGATGGGAGCAAGATGGAACGACGCGTTCCATAGCCTCGGACGCGCCCCCGCCCGGCGAAACCAGGGTCTCACTGCCGTCATCGCCCTAGCACAGACAGCGTTCTCACGTGCACAGTCGGATGCTCGGGTACCGTTGCATCCAGCACAAGGATTGCATGGTGCCGACTGCGAATGCCCTTGTTATATACGCCTTGTCGTATACGCCCCTTGCACGCACACCGAGCCTGTCATCACAAGACATGGTCGTCCATCAGAGCATTTCATCTCTACAGCCCTGCCATACGTCTGACGGCCGCGTTAGGTACAAGTCGACCCTCCATACCAATGTCCGCCCCCTCTAACACTTCGCCCTTGGACATGGCCAACTCTGTCATGACCCCACCCATCTCCTTCGCTGGCGTCATCATGGCCTTGTAAACTAGATTCAATGGTGCAATCAACACCCTCTTGTACGCATCTTGCGGCGGTATAAACGGATGGATTGCCGGATATTCTGTCCAGTCCACGACTGCAGGCCTTACGTTGTACACCCTGAACATGGGCTTCACTTTGCCCAGGTCGAGAAGCTCCGACTCGACCTGCCCTTTGACTCGTCCGTATAGTGGTGTGAAGATGCCTGACGACTGTGTGGCGCCCTCGCCAGAGACATGTACAAACGTAAAGGGCGAGTCTGGATGGATTGTAGACAAGGCGCGCGCAGCCATGGCGTATTCGCGCGTTATCTCGACATACTGCCTAAGAAAAAGGGTTAGCACGAGGGCTACGCAACAAGTTACAAGAAACAGCCCACGTACTCCTTGCTGACGACATTCTGCGATATGCCCAAAGCCCACACGCAACCTTGTGCATCCTGCAGTTCATCCAAGAGGGCCTTGTCGTAGGTTTTGAAATCTGTATGGATGATGACTTTCGCCTTGGCATGACCCTCGGCCATTTTAACGGGCCGTCTGCTGAGGATCGATGTGCGACTGATGCTCTCCTTTTCGAGCATGCTGTGGAGCACGGATGCGCCAATCAGCCCTGTCGCGCCTACAGATGTGGCGGTACGAGGTCAGTGTGCGTCTCACATACAGTTTGTACGTTCACAACTTACCTGTGAGTATAAGATGCATGGTAGCGGCAATTCCGCGTTGATTGAGCTGTTCAGCGGCTAGATTTAGGACCGAGTTGAAGCTGACCGTGGCTCCAAGCTCGTCCAATGCGTATACCTTCGTGCTCCAAAGTAAGCGCTACCATCATGGTCAGTCGTGATCAACGGACGTAATCTCCTCCAATGATAATGCTGCCTGCCTGCCTGTATGTGTTGTGTGGTATACCATGGAGATAGCACCAAGTTCGACCGGGCAGCTCTGCGGTGTTAATGCAGCTCCGGCGATCGTCCGTCTCTGCCCGTGACGCTGGAAGGCTAATGCGCTTGACTAAGCTGGCGGCTTCCAAGCTTCACGAGGAAACCTCCGAGTGACATGTTCGCAGAACTCCATCTATTGAAACAAAGACACGCATTCCTATCGACATGGGAATTGTATAATTCACAATCGCCCACGCAGAGACGCGTCATGACTGCCTCTAAGGCTTCTACGGCCCCTAGCGATCAGCCGTGGCGGACACCTGCGGGATTTCGCTTTGCCCGGCGGCGAGAAAAGTGACCAGGTCCAAAGTAGGATGATTGTCTACCCACAGCCTCTGCCGCGACAGGTAACCGTTTCTGCACTCTCCACTCACTCTCTGCTCCGTTGTTCCATTCTTTTGACTCGCTCTTTTGCTGCTTTTCCTCCGTCCAAACTTCGCGCAGCCATGGCGGCCGCAGCCAAGGCTACCGCAGATGGTCGCATTGTCTCACTGATCCTGCACCATTTATCAAACATGCAGTACAAGGACCGTAGACAGCAGGGACCTGATCAGCCGGTTGAACTGCTCGAATTTCGGCCCACGCTGGTACCCTCACTTCTCGTGAATCACCTTTGGGCAGAGGAGGGCACATCTATCCTGTGGAAACGTTATCCGCATCTTCCGGCTTTGCAGGCAATGGTCTTCAATCGAAGGCAATGGTATGCGAACAAAGTCGAAAGGCTGTTTGTGTTGGAGTCCACCGATGGTGGTGAGGATCTTGCATATCTAGAGGGCTTATGTTGGCCGCATCTCAACACACTGGAGCTGGAGGTGGACTGGACGAGGCATGCAAAAGCAACCAGCGCCATGCTACACGCAGGCCTTACGCAACTGGAATTACTTGGACCACAAACCGGTGATTCGCATTACGTCGCTGGAATTCTCCCTGCCTTGTTCGCACCGTTGACCAGCCTCGCTAGCATTACCTTTGGTCCAGATGCTCTCTGCCCTGGAGAACCTGTGTCTTATCGCGAGTTGGTTGACGTACTCGACTCTGTACCCAGCATTTCACACGTGCGATTAATGAACGCTAGCTTCTCCGGCAAGGACATGCTTTTCAGACACCTAAGTCTCCGGCCAGGCCTGAAGGCTCTACACATCGACCTCGATCCGGACTTGCAGCTATTGCCGTACTTGTCGGGCCCCAGTGCGCTTGTTTCCCCATTCTCCACCCTAACGCAACTCCACGTTATGTGCTATCCCGAGTTGGCAGTTGCACTCCTACCTCACCTGCCGCTCATAGAACAAATACAACTAGACATTGCTAGAATACCAGAGCAAGCACCACAGGACTGGGATATGAAAATCTTTGATCACGTCTTAGCTGGGTTAGTGCATTGCAGTGAGCTTCGATCCTTACGAGTCAATGTTGGGGCACTCGCGCTCAATTTCCCATCGGCCATGTCGCATCCACTACTTCATGGTACAGCTTTGGTAGACCTTGCCAATGGCTGTCCCAAATTGGAAAATGTCAACCTCATCGCGTCCGAACCCAGTGCGATCGATGGGTCCATGATCTCGAGCCTTCACTTCGAAGCGTTTTGTAGGAAGCTGCCGCAACTCTTGAGCCTCAATATGAAGCTCCATCCACGAAGCACAATTGCTCTGGAATCTACCGCGTTAGCGAGTCTCGGAAACAACTGCCCTCGGCTTGAAACCTTGCGCCTGAAAGTTTCATTGCATCTCCCAGATCTACAGACACTACGGAATCGTTCGCCTTCAAAACTCGTCGAAGCTTCGCTCGAAGATCGTTCACATACCAACGACACACTTTGTACACCTTCCATCGCTCTTGATGGACACAAACGAGGCGCTTCTGTGGATTCAGAAGACCTGAATGGTACCAGAACTTTGAGTGGTCCGCTCTTCCCATTCCTAACACACGTCGCCTTCGCACGCCCTCAATCCATTCTATCGATCGCTAGCGACACATACATGGTTTCGTCGAACTCCCAATGCAGCTCCGTAGTCGATCAACTTGTTGGGGAGGAGCTTGTCCGGTCATGGGCACAGCCGCTTGCAGAGAGCTGTCCTCGTTTGGAGATATTGGAGGCATGGGGTGACTGGACGGGACAGGACAACGAATCACTGAGCTATTTTCTACCGCACGAGGAGCTACTCGCGACTGTATGGGACTTTTTAAGTGGAGTTGAGCAAGACCTTTGGGAAGACTCGGAAGATGCAGAAGAAGAGGCGAACGACGAACCGGACTGGACTGAATATCGTAAGGAGCGTTTTAGCATGGACAGTTACACTAGCGGAGATTGGGAGCTGGCCAGCCTTGTGAATGAATTCCCGGTAGAAGAGGATTTTGACAATGGCACATATCCGGACACATACGCCGAGGAGCCGGAAGACTTGACTACACCCGGAAGAAATTTAGACGATGATGAGGCTTATTTTGGTCGTACAAGTACGAAGTACATTACTGCTTCTGGCTCGTCAGCAGTTACCATCACACCACATGCGGCAGCACATTGAGCGATACAGGCTCCGAAAGTAAAACCGAAAAAAAATTCCTTATACGCACAACAGCATACCAGCCAAGAGCACTTGAGCCGCATCGCTAACGTGTACGACTACACAGCAAACGCAAAATCGAATTCTCAAGACACGGTTTCACGCAAGATGTAGACACGCAAGATGTAGAAAATATATTCAGAATAGCATACGCATTTCCCACTACACCTTCGTCTTCAAGCACGCGGATACATCGTGATAGGCAGGAGGGTGTGACTCTGCAATGGGTGTTTTCTGGTTCTTGATGAATGATGTATTCGGGCCAAGGGTCTCTTCCATATGGGGATTCGAATAACGGCTTCATAAAACATGTGTGCTTGGCTTGGGACGCACAAGTACGACAAGTACCTCTACGGACGTAACCATTTGAATACAAAAAGAGCCGTTTAATGCTGTCCAAGTCGCCACCGACGATACCTGGTAGCATGTCATGTGTTACAGCTAGTCGTTTGCTGTCATGTAGAAGAGGTGCAAGCATTGGCTTGGATGGAGAAGAATCCCATGTCGGCCCGTCTAATCCCCGCTCATTGGATGATGGTTCTAACACTTCGCACAGAATCGATGACGCGACGGGAAATTCAGGGAGTACGTCTATGAGGCGCAGCCGATGCAAGGATCTGCACGCGAGGCTTGTCATTGTCTTCGGCAGCGCCATCTCTGGAGCACCGAAGACACGTTGGATGAGGATGAGGACTCGGCGACTGGGCATTCGCTGGGCGGACGCAATCATTGCCGAGGCATCTTCGCGTAGGCCAGCGCCTAGGAGCCATATCAAGGCCCTACGTCGACGCGCAATCGAGGTCGTGACGACAGTACAATGGACGTCGAAATAAAGATGACATCTGGCGCTTTCTGTGACAGGCGATCCCCAGGCTACCTGGAGCAGAGGGAGGGAAGTCGGGCCGTTGGGCAGGGAGTTGCAAGGCTTTGCGACGGCTGCATGTGTCATTCGTTCTCCGACGCCCCGCCGGCACAACATCAGTCCGCCATCCGCTATGTATACACCAGCGTCCAATGTGGATCATGGCGCGACGAGATGGACAGGGGATGCGGTGGGCAAGGCGTCCGACAAGACGTCGTCTGCTCGGCGTCGTTCCGTATACGCTGGGTACGGGTAGAGGGTATTGGCGAGGTATTTGCCATCCATGGTTCGCTACTAATGAAAGCCCTCTTTTTACTTGTCTACATCACTTCTCTATCTCTTTTTCTTCTCTTTTCAACAGTCTTTTCGCGTCCCAAGTACGAGGCGAGATGATGCTTTTGTCCTCGGAATAATTGCGATTACGAGACACGACTCTCGCGCTGGGTGAACGACTCGACCCTACACGACAACCCTCAGCGCGCCCACTGCGGGCTCCAGACGCAACCATGGCAGGCGCAATCGTGAAGCAGACATGGATTCTCACCAAGAAGACGCTGCTCGTTGTCTTTGTGCGCCACTGGTTCTTTACGAGCGTCCGCGCTTTCTGGGCGCCTATAATATTTGTATGTTCAACTCCGTCTTCAGAGGGGGGCCATGGCTAACCAGGGGCCCTGCAGATGTTCTTCATTACCTACGCAAAGAACTTCTTCGTCCCGCCCTCCGAGTATGGCATCGGCGCTCCATCCCCTATACGGTCCTTCCCCAATGCGCTCGCAGCTGCTCAAGGCGGCCGCGATAAAGTCGTCTTTGTCAACAACGGATTCACTGGTGGCGACATCGAACAGGTCATTGGACAAATATCCAACCAGGTTCGCGATGCAGGCCTACAGCCCATCACAATCCAGCAGGACGTAGAACTTCTGTCCACCTGCGAGAGTTCATTGCGTGGTGCCAGTACATGCTTTGGTGCAGTGTCATTCCATTCTAGTCCGAGCGAAGGCCAAAGCTGGAACTACACCATCAGATCGGATGGAGCACTGGGAGAAGAAATCTACGTGGCACAGGACGACAACGATGTCCAGATCTACATCTTGCCCTTCCAACGCGCCATCGACCAGGCCATTGTCTCTGTTAGCGGCTCTGCTACCGTCCCCGACATCGACGAATACCCATACACGGAGCGCACCCAAGAGGAATACGACGATCGCATTAGGACATTGTACATGGGTGCACTCATCAACATCATGGGCGTGGCTCTATACATTGGCGTATGCGGTGTGACTTACCAACTTACAGGGCAAATGGCAGAGGAAAGAGAACGTGGCATATCGCAGCTCGTAGAAGCAATGTCTCCAGCCAAGAAGGCGTGGCATACGCAGTTTGCCCGCCTTCTGTCAATGCACATTGCATTTGACATCATCTACTTCCCAGGCTGGGTCATCATGGGAGCCATCGTCTGGGCATTGGCTTTCCAAACATCCAATGCTGCCATATTAGTCATCTTCCATATTCTTGCTGGCTTGTCCATGACCAGCTTCTCCATCTTCGGCGCTGCCTTTTTCCGCAAGGCCCAACTATCTGGTATCACTATTGTCATCGTCCCGATCCTGTTGGCCATTATTGCGCAAGTCGCCGGACCCTTCAGCACAGCTGCTGTATATGTTTTGAGCTTGCTTTTCCCGTCTATCAACTACGTCTTCTTTATCATTTGCGTCGCCCGCTTCGAGAGACAGCTCATCGGTATGAACCTCGTCGGAGCTGCGCCTGACTACGAAGATCATATCTGGACCACTCCTGGCATCGTCTTTTGGATCTTTGCTATTATTCAAACTATCGTGTTCCCCGTCTTAGGTGCACTCGTCGAGCGCTGGTTGTATGGTACCGTGTCGGCAGACAGGAAGACTACGACGTCCTCGCCGGATCACAATATCATCTTGACAAACTTCTCGAAGCATTGGACCCCGAGTTGGTTCCGCAGAAACGTTCTCACCAAGTTTGGCGTGAAGCCACCAGAAACAGTCATTGCCGTGGATAATTTCAGCATGAAAGCGCGCAAAGGTCAAATCATGGTTTTACTCGGCGCCAACGGTAGCGGAAAGTCTACTACCCTGGATGCCATCGCTGGTCTCAATTCGATCACTAGTGGAGCGATTGAGATTGATGGTACTGGAGGTCTAGGATTGTGCCCGCAGAAGAATGTCATGTGGGATGAACTGAACGTCTACGAGCATGTTCGCATCTTCAATCAGCTCAAGTCGACTGGAAGCTATGACACAAAGGACACCATCGAGGATCTTATCCGCGCTTGCGATCTGGGACACAAGATCAAGGCGCAGTCGTGCACACTTTCTGGTGGTCAGAAGCGCAAACTTCAACTTGCTATGATGTTTACTGGAGGTTCAAAGGTTTGCTGTGTTGATGAGGTATCATCAGGTTTGGACCCACTCTCGAGAAGGAAGATCTGGGAGATTCTACTTGCTGAGCGCGGCGATCGTACCTTCTTGCTTACCACGCATTTCCTTGATGAGGCAGATGTTCTCGCTGACTACGTTGCCATTCTCTCTCGTGGTGTACTCAAGACCAAAGGTACTTCTGTCCAGCTTAAGCATGAAGTCGGTGCCGGATACCACGTCACGTATCCCAAGGACGCTCCAATCGAACCACCAGTGGGTGCTATCAAAAAGCCTTCACCTTCGGAGGGTATGGTCCAGTATCAGTTCGAGGACGCACTGCCTGCCACCAAATTCGTCGACATCCTGAGAGACCATGGGGTTAAGAACTACGACATCGTTGGCCCAACACTAGAAGATGTCTTCCTTGCCAATGCTGAGGAGGTAAAGGAATACAACCTCATGGACGCTGACCACGTTGAACCAACTGGGTTGACAGCATCGGACAAGAACCCAGACGTACCTTCAGAGCATAATTCCGATATTGACAAGAGACTGGATATGGGTAAAGGCCGTGGTACCGGCCTATTCAAGCAGATGCTTATTCTCGTTCAAAAGCGTGTGACCATTGTGAAACGCAACTTTTGGCCATACGTCTTTGCCTTGCTCCTTCCCATTGCCGCCGCTGGTTTGGTTACACTCTTCTTGAAGGATTACGAGGCTGTGGGATGCGACCCTGGAGCCAATGCCAATGACCCCACCATCTTCTCACTTTCCAACGTGGACGACATTCCTCTCATTCCCATCGGTCCGAGGAGTACGGTTGGTCGTGATATTGATACGATCATCCAACGAACAGGTATCCCCGAGGGCAGCTTCTACATCGTGGATACACTCGACCAGTTCAACGACTTTGTCAATACCCGTTTCCGCAACATTACACCAGGCGGCTTCTTTCTAAACGAGAATAGTCCGCCCGTCATGGCTTACCTTGCGAACGGTGGTGTGATTGGTGGCCTCGTCACATTGAATACCCTGGACAACATCCTAACGAATACTACCATCTCAACGCAGTATCAGCAATTCGCTGTGCCTTTTGCTCCTAACATGGGCGACACGCTGCAGCTGATTCTGTATTTTGGTCTCGCCATGTGCGTTTACCCTGCGCTGTTTGCTCTATATCCTACACAAGAGCGACTGAGGAACGTGCGAGCGCTGCACTATAGCAATGGTATCCGAGCTGTGCCACTGTGGCTGGCGTACACCGCCTTTGACTTCTTGTTCGTGCTTGTGATCTCTGCTGTTACTACAGGGATCTTTGTATCAGTAAGTTCTGACTTGACGTCCTTGTATTAGTGTTTAAGCTAACAGTGTTCTAGGCTTCCGATGCATGGTATGCACCAGGCTACCTTTTCGTGGTCTTCTTTCTCTATGGCCTTTGTGCAACCCTCTTCGCCTACTTGATCTCTATTGTCGTCACATCGCAACTTGCAGCCTTTGCCTTTGCTGCTGGAGGCATGGTGTCGCTCTATCTCATTTACTTTATCGGGTACATGGCCATTCTGACTTATGCTCCCGCATACGCCATCGACTCTTACATTGAGTACTTCCACTGGACCGTCTCGTTAATTTCACCATCAGCAAGCTTGCTGAGGACGCAGTTGCTGTCTCTAAACTCCTTTAGCGTGTTGTGCGATGGAAACCAGATTCCAAGCTATCCTGGTGCTTTGACTGTGTACGGAGGGCCCATCTTGTACCTCGTCGTGCAAATCATCCTACTCTTCATCGCCCTCGTGTGGTGGGACTCTGGATACCGACCAGCGTTCCTTAACCGCGAAAAGAGCCGCCAGCAGCATTCGGAGGAGACTGTGGATACCGTTCCTCTTGCTGTCGCTGCAGAGATTACTCGCGCTGAGCAGAGCAAAGACAGTCTTCGCGCACTGCATTTACAGAAGACATTCGGGTCCAACCATGCTGTCAACGACATCACTTTTGGCATCCCACAAGGTCAGGTCTTCGCCCTACTTGGTCCTAATGGTGCTGGAAAATCTTCGACGATTTCACTCATCCGTGGCGACATACATCCTACAACACACATCAACGGTGGTGGTGATGTTCTTATCGAAGACATTTCTATCATCAGCAAGCGTGCAGCAGCGCGAGGCCATCTTGGCGTATGTCCGCAATTCGATGCCATGGATTCGATGACGGTGACTGAGCATCTCTACTTTTACGCTCGCGCTCGCGGCGTCCCCGACCCAAAGGCCAGTGTTGATGCGATTCTTCAAGCTACCAGTCTGGGGCGCTTCCACGATCGTCTCGCGTCCAAACTTTCCGGTGGTAACAAGAGGAAGCTCAGCTTGGGTATTGCCTTGATGGGTAACCCGTCGGTTCTGTTGCTGGACGAACCGTCCTCTGGCATGGATGCCGCTGCCAAGAGAGTCATGTGGCGCACACTCCTCGGTGTAGCGGCCCCTGGGCGCGCCTTGTTAATCACCACTCACTCCATGGAAGAAGCAGACAAACTTGCTACCCGCGTCGGTATCATGAAGCGCAGGATGCTTGCTCTGGGTACTGTCAGTGATCTTGGAGAGCAGTATGGCGACGCTTGGGTGGTCCAACTCGTTCTCAAATCGGCGCCTGAAACCACCGAAGAAGAGATGGAGGCTGTTAAGCAATGGGTCCAGAAGAAGATTCCGGGTGTACAATTGGATAAATGGGGTTCGCGAGGTGGAGGCCACGGACAACTACGGTTCAAAGTGCTCAAGGCAGCCTCTCCCGATTCTACTGCATCGCCCGCTCATCTCAATAAAGCGCAAGACGGCAAGATTACAGAAGCGGAGGTTCATCAAGTCAACACTATGTCTTCGGCTGCTTCAGCATCTGATTTGGGCGGTATCCCTGGGCTTATTCAGTTGTTAGAGACGAACCGTCATGAGTTGGGTTTGGAGTACTACTCTGTTTCGCCTACCACCCTGGACGAAGTCTTCCTCCGCGTTGTTGGCGAAGAGGAGGAGGAAACGAGTGGAAAGAAACCAGAAGGTACGAAGCGAAGCCAATGGGGCCGCTTCATATGTTGTGGCCTGTCTGGGTAGTACTGTAGTGTATGAATGGCACAATGGGGAATAAGAGCTTCAACATGAGAAAGTAGATGGAGGGAACGAGTTGTTGGATTGAGGGTTTTCATTTGCACAATCTGGCGTTTTTTTTAAGATACCATGCATGCAGGACTGCGGCTTTTGTGTGTAGACTTTTTAGTAATCTCGCTTTTTCCCCTGTAATCAACCAGCTAACCCCTCTGGTATCTTTGGACTTTGTTGGGATTCTTTTTGCACGCTTTGAATGGCCTTTTCTGGTATCTGATATCGACCCATGGAGCCAACCCGGGTGCTTCATTCCCTTGAACATGCTAGCATAGTTCCTCCTACTCCTCATCGTGCCTACTCCACCAGCTTTGACATGATTCCCTGACAACCTACCCATCCTCAATCAATCTCCTTACTCAATATGAGATAATCCGTCTTGATAACCTTATTCCTCGTAACCCTATCGCTCGGACTACATTCATCCCTGCCATAGCCCAAGCTCTCATACATGCCCTTGGCGCGCTTATTCGCCGTGAAGACAGTAAGCATCGTCTTCCCGATCCGACACGCACGTGCGGCGTTCTCGACGAATTTCATGAGACGGGGTCCCAGGCCTTGGCCGCGCAGCTGCTCGTCGAGATGGATCTCGTAGATGTAAAGAACTGGGCGATGTTGGTGCGGAGGGTCGTCGTACGTGAACATGAAGGATGTGAAGCCTAGAATGCAGGCGTCGGTACTACTGGTCTGGAGGGGCGGCGAATGCGCGACCTGACACGACTTATTCTCTGCTCCCGTGTGGAAATTGTCCATCGACTGCGTTGCTTCCGCGCTGCCCCCCTGTCCAGTCGTGTTCGCGGCGGCGCCCCGGCGCACGAGAAGATACATCATCTCGCCGTCGAGCATCTCCTCCCGCTTCTGCCGTGCGTTCCAGCCTATACTCGACGCCTGGTAGTCGTGTCCCGAAGTCTTCTCGATGAGGCGGAGGCAAGTCTCGAGCTCGCTTTTGCTGAGGGAGGAAGCTGAGGGAATAAAGTGGAATGATACTGGACATGGCAGATGCGGCGCGCTGTATGCGCTTAGGTTGACATCTTCTCGCAACAGAGTCTGTATTGTTTGTACGCGTGTGACGGCGTGTGGTATCTGGCTGGCCGAGGAGTGCATGGCTGGTTCAGATTAACGTGGGCATCGGGCTGATCGCGGCTGGCGACGGTGCGGATGCGTGGGCTTGGTGGTTGGGGATCGCGTCTGGTGGGGAAGACGCGACGCGGGATCCATGGCGTCGATGTCCTCCGTTTGGATTTCCAGCATGGTCGTCGCGGGCGCGACCACCGTCCATGGCAATTCGTCTAAACTGTGTTCTGTTCCCGAGAATGGCTGCTCAATCACCTGGCTTACAGAATGTCGCAGCGTGTTGCCGATCCTGCACATGCATGCATCCGCAAACGATTGACTAGCGTCATCATAGCCTACAGTAGCTCATCTGTCTCGATACGTCAGCCTGCACCGTCTTGAAGAGCCTCATCCAGTCAATCATCCACTACCTCATCCCCCATATCCGCATTGTGAGATCCCGCTGATTCGAGCATCCTACACACGACTTCGGGAATGCTGCGACGATATGCCACGGTAGCGTCCAAGCCTCCTTCCCGGCTGCGAGCACGAGGAAAGAGTCCTGTCGGCCTAGACCATGTACATATCTCCGACAACACTACTTACACGGTACAAGGCTGCTAACTGTCATTTAGTTTATTCAGCGGCAACGTGCGTTGGCGCTGTGGAGAGAGATTGTCCGCAGTACGTCCAACATACCCGATGCGGGCGCCAGGAAGGACATGCGGCAGTTTGCAAGATCGGAATTCGAACAACATCGCTGCATCACGGATCTCGTATGTTCGTACCTCTGTCATGTCTGATGTTTGAATTAATTCCTTGTGCAGGGTCATATTCGGTATTTGATTTCGGTACGCATGCTGCTTGCGAAGCACTTGCAACATCACCCAGTCGCTTACTAACACATGCATAGTATGGAAAGACGCAGTTTCAGACCATGAGAGGGACTCTGATCAACTCTGGAGTACTCACTGAATAGATTTTTTGTTCATACTCTGCGCTTTTGTATCTGCTGTCAAGCCTTGTGTTGTACCTTTTTCTCATTGGCTGCTTCTCCGAGGGGCATCTTCCTAGCGCACTGTATGCTAGCATCGGACTCTTCAACACCACCTCACACTGCTTACACATCTGCTTGTCGTCATTCTCTCAGAGCTGCCCCGAGCTTCACTTCACCGCGCTGCATGCTCGAGTGCTTGGCACCTGCCCGTTTCTACCTTGGTTGTTCCGCCACTTCGCCATCTTACAGCTCGGCCGGCGATGACAACCCATGAGGACAAACCGTCCATTTGCATTGTAGGAGCCGGACCTGCAGGACTAGTTGCTGCGAGAGTTTTCAAACAACATGGCTGTGCGGTCACCGTGTATGAGGCAGCAGATCGCGTCGGTGGCATGTGGAGAGATGGGCATGGAGGATTAGGTGAAAAATGCAGTCCAGAGATGCGGACCAATCTGAGCAGATATACTGTCGCTTTTTTCTGATTTGCCTTGGACTTCAGTAGACTTGGATCTCTCTGGACGCGCTGTACATCCACCAGCTGCTCCGCCGACGTTCCCCAGAGCGTGGCAAGTGGGACGGTATCTGGAAGCATACGCAAAGATCTTTAGCATCACCGATGATCTGCTCCTCGGGAAACGAGTCGTTAACGCGTCCCTGCAAGAAAACCACACTTGGAAAGTGGTTAGCGATGACGGTACCGGTCAGCTAGACTCCCGTACGTTCGATCGATTGATTGTGGCTAGCGGCTTCTTCAATAAACCGGCTGGTACTTTCGATCCCACTCCTTCCAGGAGTCTCTCAAACATCCAGCACTCTTCGAAATTTCGAAATCTCTCTGACTTGTCAAGTTCTCCCGGCAAGGTGGTCGTGATTGGGGGCGGCATCAGCGGCTCAGAAGCTGCAGCACAGGTTGCCTTCCAGATCTCGAACGCACAACACTATCCTGGTGACGAGAACTCTGCTCATGCCGATAGCAGAGTCTTTCACATTGTCAACCGCCCGTTCTACTGCCTTCCTCGCCATCTTCCTCGAGACCCTCGCAACCAAGATGGAAACTTCAACTCGGCACCTAAATTCCTTCCACTGGATCTGATTCTCTATAACCTTTCACGTCGCGGTGGCGGGAGAGATTTCGGCATCCATTACCACGGTACCGCCGGAAAAGGCGCAGAAGGGACACACATTCCTAAGAACTCATATAGGATGTGACCAGAGCGTCGCGGGACATCCCGAGCTTGCATACACTGAGAGCCAGACACAACACCCCGGGTATACCAGCATTACAGACACTTACATGGAGTTTGTGAGAAGTGGCATTATCGTACCAGTAAGAGGATGGGTTGGAGATGTCACGCAGGCAGATGACGGCAATTTCCTAGACATTAGTCTGAAGCAGTACGAACCCTGGTACCATGGACCAGGAAAAGAGCCCATAGTAATTATGCAGCCCACAATGCCGGTGATAACGAAGATACTAACAGCTTATAGAGCCAGAGCAACGTGTGCAATGTTGTGGGTATCATCGAAGCTACTGGCTACAAACCCGACCTTGTTTGGCTTGATCCTCGTGTCAGAGACCTTCTGACTGACGATGACACCGCTCTGAATCTGCGCATACCATACCTCCTTTCAGCAAGTGTCCCCGTAACGAACTGCACGTGCGACACGTACTGACTTTGCACGCCCACATTTAGCGTGGTTCAGTTTTTTTCGCAGCGAGTGCCCACAATTGGATTCGTAGGTTTCTACGAAGGTCCGTACTGGGGCGTCATGGAAATGCAGGCTCGGCTTCTTGCTCGCAGCTGGGCCAAGCGGGCGTCGGAGCAGGTGCCGCCGCCTGTGGTGCCTGAACTGTATAGATATGACGATACGAAACGTATGCAAGAAGCGATGAATCAGAGGTCATTACAAGTACCTCAGTTCTGGATGGCAGATTACATTGGTCTGATGGAAGAGTTCGCACGTGAGACAGGTGTTTCCCGCGATGACTCGCTATTCGGCGGGCAAACGGGTCCCGCGTTCCCATCGCGCTATCACCTTGCAAGTACCAACTCCCAAGCGAAGGAGGTAGTCAAAGACGTTGCCAGGATACTCCAGACGTCCCGGGAAGAAGCCCGCTTCGTAGCCGCCGCAGTATTCACAGGCATGCAAGGCGCGTGGACCATGACGCGCAAGATTGCCTCACGAACCGCCGCACCCAGCGGCGTATTCGTAGGCACAGCACACTTCCACCCGCGCCGATCGACCGACCCCACGACCTACATATCTGAATACTTGTACGTCGAACAAGGCACCTTCACCATGGACACTGGTCTGTCGTTCCCCGCGACGCGTCGCTACGTGTACCGGTACAACGAGACGCGCGACGAGATCACGGCGTGGTTTGTCGGAGACGACAATAAGAGTGTAGGGGCACTGTTCAACACGTGGGGGTTCTACGCAGCGGACGACGAGGAGAAGGGGTGGATGGCTAGGGGTTACCACTGGTGCGACCCGGATACGTACCGCAATCAGTGCGAGTTCAAGTTTCGCGGTGCGACGATTGAGCGGTTTGTGATTAGGTATGAGGTTGAAGGGCCGAGGAAGGATTATTCGCATGAAAGCTGGTATGAGAGATTTGGGGGGTGAGGGGAGTGTGGGGTGATTGGTGATTGGAAGATGAGCATAGTGTTGTTGCTGTACAGACTGATGCTATCTGCAGGGGTAGTTTAGCACCTCTTTTGTTTCTTCCGACCGATTACGGAAGTTGGAGAGGAACAAGAGGAGACACAGTCGCGCTTTTTGATCGAGTTTGGTGCTTCCAACTTCAAAAGAGTGCGTTGATGCAGGCGCAATGAGCCGCTTCCTGACAATGATACACAGGACCTTAGTCCAATTTGAACGAAGAGCGACTCTTGCGACGTATCTTTGCAGTTCTATATATCTGAGGGGTATCATACACACATCGTCATATCTTACATCAACACATCACCATGAAATCCCTAACATTTCACGTGTCTCATTACTCAACACCCTCATTAACAAGCAAACTAGGATGCGTAGGCGGTCCATCCCGTCCCACGCTTTCGAGGTCCTTTAGTAATAATCTGAGATGGTTCTCACGGTTCTGATTGCTGCCCCAAGTAACCGCCTGGGAGTAGTACAATATATCCCAAGCCTCGTCACCGATGTTTTGCAGGAACGTAGGCAAAGAACGTGCTTTTTGGTATGAGCGCCAGAGGATGCGGCGGATGTCGTCGTTTGCGCCGATATATGCAAGCTCAATGGCCTTGTTAAAAGATTTCAAGGCAGGCGAGATGTTGAAGGGTGGGGGCAGGTGGACGCGGAGTTGTTGGAGCGCGGCGGAGTGTTCTGGGTCCTGGAGCGCGGCTGCCATGCGCTCTTTGAGCGTTACGGTACGGCTGTCTTCGAGCTGGTAGGGATCCGGTGCAGTACCGTGTGCGATGGTGGTTATATTACTCTGCTGATGCTTGTTTTCCGAGATCAGTTTCTGGATGTACATGAGCTTTTCCATCAGCTTGGGATCTTTCATGATCTCGTCGACCTTGGCTTGTAGCTCGGCGGGAACTTCTTCTTCTTCTTCGTCCTCGGCGGGCTCTTGAGGCTGTGAAGCCTTTGACTGGGCGAGCTTCTTCAGCTCCTCTGCTAATTCTTGAGGGTCCATCTCGCGTTCGAATACACCTTCTTGATCTTGATTCTGTGTGGAGTCTTCGTCGAGTGCTGCATTAAGTTCAGCTTCAAGGCCGCTATCGCCACCTAGCGACTTCATGACGTCCCGCATTTGATGTAGAAGCTTGTCTACATCCTGCATGTCTTCAGGTGTCACCATGGCAAGATCTTCATCTGGGGCTTCGGCTTCAGCAATGGCGTCCTCGGTGTCTCTCTGATACTTTTCCCATTCGGTCTCTAGTTCTGGACCGTCAAAATAATCCCTCATAGCCGCAACTCTCTTCTGCATAGCTTCATTAGCCGCAAGCTTATCCATCGCCTTGTTCAGCATGGCCTGGAAATTAGGGTTATCCATGTCCTCTACCTCTGGCATATTGTCGATGCACTGTTGGAGGTCGGCCCTCGCGTCCCCGATATCCGGGTCTCTGACGATGTCTTGCAGTATGTGAAGTGTAGCCACCCGTAGGCCAGCGTTGAACTCTTTGCTTTTTTCCCCTGCTTCGATGGCTTCCTGCTCGTCCAATTGCCGAATCTCTTCTCTCGACTTGATGCCCTCCTTGATATCCTTGAGCTCGTGCGTCAATTCCGCGAAGTTTGGATTTGCCAGTAGGCTGTCGATCAGCCGCCGGTTCAGCATTGCGTCGTCATAATCAGGGTCCTTCTGCGATTCCTCTATCATCATGTACATCTCCTTGTCTTTCTTGCGATCTTCCGGCGTGGCTATACGCTCGATGAGACGCTGCGGCGTGCCTTTATCCAAGTCCTGCTCATACCAGTTGATGACGGGCATATCGTCGCGTTCGAGTTCGGCATCCGACAGCGGACGCATGGCTCTATCAGTCTTTACATCATCCTCGAAGACGAATCGTGAACCTTTGAGTTGGCCTAGTAGCGAAGGCTCTGGTTCAGTTGTCGCATCCTGCTGCAACCCATCGGGTTCGGCAGCTTTTGTGCGCTTTCCGCGTTGAAGGCCCAGGGGCGAAGGGCGGGATAGAGAACATCTTATGGCACGAGGCCGTGAGAGCGCCCTCAGAAGTACTCGAGAGGGCACACAAGTGCGTGTGAGCATCGTGGTAGTGCTGATTAAAGGTACGTAGACGCCCGTCGCTATTTCCCACAGTTCTGATGCTAATGCAAACAATGCAAACATGACACCGTCTTGGCACTCCCGAGAACTCCGCAAATGCTCGGCAACAATCACTGTAGCGAAACACAGCCCTGGAGTACAGCCGACAAGATTTCGACACCATCTTCCACGCCTATGCTTTATTCACCATTACTGTCGCCGCAAGAGCCACCATCAGCGCTACTGTGGAAGTTCTCGCAGTGCGCCCAGCTATGCATGTCAAGAACTCTATTACTACGTGTAGACGATTCTTTCTTGTGCGATACAATGTAAAGACAATGTTGCGAACCAATAGCTACATGGTAAAGAGTAAGCGCTAGACGGTTGCGAGCGACTATAGAAGACGAGTTCGCCAGACATCTTGTAAGGCGATTATATCAATACGTACCAGCCTGGCAGGCTTGAGTCTTCCTCCGCCCACTCGACTATTTATTCTTGGACGACTGCTTCGGTTGGTAATTCCCTTGTACCTGGAGTCGAAAGTTGATTACGACATGTACAAAATACATGGCGAGAACATGGAAGTTGTGGTGGTAGAGCAGAGGCTGCGGTAGTGGGGCGGAGACAGTGAATGGTTCACACGACTTTGTGAAGACAGTAGAAAGTGAAACTTGTTTCGAGCTTCGGTTTGGACTATTCCAGAAACCTGCTGTTTGTAATGCTCTACGGCCGGGGGGCACTTTTACAAGAAGCGTACACCCTGTCATTGATCAACCAACAACTCGCCATGTATCGCCCCGCGAGAGTACAGAGTGAGAGCAAAGACACAAGTGTCTTTAGCTATGATCTACTTCCAAAATGTGCAAGATCATGCAACATCCTCCAGATTTCTGAACGCAACTGTCTTCCACCGGCGGCTCCAACATCCAATCCATTTACCTACAGAACTTGCGTATGTCAGTCCGACTACCTGCGCAGCCTCCATGAGAATGGGATGATCTGCCACGATGTATGCAACGACGAGGATGATGAGATAATCCACAGCTACTATAATATTATGTGTACATTTTTGGAACCAACGAAGACGACGACATCCATCTCCATGTTCAGCGTGACTTCAGCGGCTGTGGCATCGACGGCTGCCTCCACGCTGGTAGGCCAACCACCTCTCCCGGTCCCTGCTCCAACTGAGATAGGCCATACTAACGCACATGGCGAGCCTGCATGGTACGTGCGAGTTCTGTTTTCTCCGGCCCGTAGGCTGATAGCTCCAAGGTTTGATCAGAACGGCAAATACTTGGTTATAGTTGCCGGTATAACGTTCGCTATCGTTGCAGTTCTATTCGGTATAGCCCATTACTCTCGCCGTAACGATTGCAACTCCACTCTCGAGAGTCGGCAAGACCATGGCCCCTCAATCGCCCTACAGTCATTGACATCGCAGTCAGCGCAACCACATCGCAACGCTGAAGAGAATCGGCACTTGAAGATAAGCGCAAATGCTGATTCAGCATTCTTCGGGGTACAGAGTCCTTCTACCTCATCACCATTCGCGCCGCCAAATCCAAGCTACAGATTTGGACATACCATTCGAGCTTATGCGGAGACGAAGCACGGGGAGGGCACACTTGGAAAAGGTGGTACTGAAGGACCTGCTATGCCGTCGCGGTCACTTAGTGGAACGGAGAGGTTGATAAGAGAGAGAATCAAAATGACTGGTCGACCTGATATACCGATCAGTGCGACTCCAAAGGTTACGAGATAAAGACAGTGGAGACTTGGTACATATTGCAAGGTCTGTCGTTATTTCTCGTGGTCATATGCATGAGCATGCTATGGCTGAAGTAGGAAGGGCGTTGGTACAGTGCGCTAGCTGTGGTAGCAGATATGGATTAGAAGTGATGAATTTCCATCAGGTATTTTTACAATGGCAATATTTGCATATGTTGTCTTTTGTATAAATCATATGTCACATTTAGCTACTCGCGCGATGTTGTAGGTTTGACGGAAGAGCCGGATTGGGCACCAGACGATTGCCAAGGTGAGCTATCCTGATGGGGTAAGTCAAAGCGCCACCTGCCCGCATTCCCATGGTCGGAGAGCTGCATAGATCTGTCGTCGCCATTTACCTTCAGAGTCAGTCGTACAACAGAAACGATGACGATGATGAAATGGTTGCGCCACAAACAACTCAGCGGCAATATGCTAGCGTCGCCTGTAACAAACACCCGGCGCTTTGATACAACAGACAGCTGACTCTATGCAGCCCCATAAGATAGATGGCGCGTTTTTGCAACTACCAGGCGAGATACGCAATCAGATATACGCCATGGCCATCTATGCAGAGTTGAATTCAATCGTAATCGCGAATTGCACCAAGCCGGAACATCTTGCCGCATCGGTGCTGCATCTTCCTGTCTTTCGCGTTTGTCACCAGATTCGAGCTGAATGCCTTTCCTACGTGTGCGCCACTTTTCCTCTGAGAATCCTAACCCTACAGACTGCGGTTCTTTTCTTTGCCTGTGCAGGAACAGCCATCTCCGAGATAAAATCACTTGCTATTGTGCAGCCAGCTATGCGCATTCTGGAGAGCAAAGAGAGTCGAGATAGGATGGACCGGTTTTTCGCGGCGCTAGACAGAATGGACGAGTTGCACGAGATGACGTTGGAGGGAATAGGGAGGATGCCGACGTTAGAACAGGGTGGAAAGCAAATGGAGTTTGTAAGGAGAGTGGAGGACTTGGGCAAGAGAGGCGTGAATGTACAAGTCAGGTTTGGGAAGGAAGGGGTATTGTGAGTAAGACGTCAGATCCATCTGAGAGGCTTCTGGGCAGCGCGTTAGGGCATACGTCTGCAGAAGACATGGCGCCGCTTAACATAGTCAGAGACGTAATCATTGCTTCCCCTGGCAGTGCCAGTTCTACAACACCTAGAACCATCTACGAGACTGGCTCCCGAAGCATCACTGTGCTGAAGTCTGTACCCTCTAACCCGTATTGTGTCAAATCCCACGTCACCACTGCAACAACAAGGACACGAGGTCAGTGAGAGTCCCAAAGGCGTTCCATTCATCCACGACTTACCCTCCTTGGCTTGAAATCCCATTCTCTCATACAAAGGCCTGCCCATTGGTGACGATTCCAAAAAGGCAGGCAGTCTTGCGCGGTCGGCTTGCTTGGTACCCCACTCGAGTAGCATAGCCCCTGCGCCTCTACGGTAGTGGTCTGGGTGCGTTGCGAGAATGTGCAGAACTGTCACTCATTAGCAGAGCGTTCCGCTACGTTGGGTTGCTGGTAGACACTAACAGTAAAAAGGCTTGGTCCCCATGTACTCTTTCCTCACCCGAGCAAGAAAGGCAATGAAGTCTAAGTAGCCTTGTCTTTCCTCGTCTGCTTTAACGGGTACTGGGTACATCTTGTTGGCTTCTTCTTCACTTCGCTCCTGCTCGTTGATGCGCCACTTGGCGCAAGCAATCATCTTCCCATCGAGATGCGTGTCAATGACCTTGAGGTAAACGACATCGTGCTCTTCGGTCCACGACTTGATGTGCTTGTCAATGGTCATTTGAACGTACTCGTCTGTGATGGGGTTGGGCTTGACCAGAGAGGTGATTCCACCGCCATTGGCAAATGCAGCACCCTGTATGCCGACGAAGGTCTCAAAGTCGGTGGGGGAGGTTATGCGGTGGACTTGAAGAGGCATGATGCGCGTCCACTTATATCGAGGGCTTGAACACTGGAGCTACCTACCAAAGGGCCTGTTGGCCATTCTCTCGCGCAGCGCTGGAGATGATTATACGATGAGAATTCCGTGGATTGGGATGCTGCACGATGGCTATGTACGTAGTACCTTCCTCTTGGGGCGAAGGCGGGGTGTTGTTCGCTTCCCCATCGCCAGCGCCAGACATCAAAGTGGCCGACGCCGCCCTTTTCTCCTCACCTTTCCAGCCTTCCTGCAGCGTAGCCCTTTCGAATCATCCTGACATGCATATGCGATGCCTCAGCCCGAGAAGCGTTTGCCGGTAGTAGCGACACAAATATCAACACGTGACTCGTCTGACCACGCCTTCGCAGCTGTAGGATAGTGACGTAGAGTGAATCGTAGTACAAGTCTAAGGAGCTAACCTAAGCTAGGAAAGGCCCATAAATAAGAGGACCCCGGCACAGTCCATGCACAGTCATGTGACGGCAGCTACTATACTTTCCCAAGTCGTCCCTGCAAGAAGACCATTGTGTAGTCTCGTACTTCCACACTGCGTTTAGTGGCCAGAAAGAAGAACAGCACGTCATTTCCGGTACCTAGTCATTGCCTTGTCATCTGAACAAGCTCACCAAGACTTTTCGAACGAGCCATGTGCGCGACGATACATACGCACGAGATGGCCGACATTGCGGAAAGTTATGCGACCTGAGTTCGGAGCACGGCTTGGCCTTGAATCTGGAACGTGTGACGATTCCATGTCTGGAGAGATGGAACGGGTTGCTGAAACAGTCACAGGATGTGGACACGCTGCGACAGAACTCAGATTCATGAGACGTGACTTCTGCCGAACATGTATGCCAGATGCGATTGGCTTTCCGTTGCCACTTTCCCTGGATATAATGCTGGATGCCCTGAGCACAGTCTGAAGTTGCATTGACGTCCAGTCACACGGATCGCGAAGCATCAAACTGCAGGGATAGAAAACACCGCCAAGTATCCCACGCCAACCTCGCCATACGGAGCTCGCCGCCTCCATCATCAGCCCATACCATCCATGCTGCGCATCACCCGCAGACCTCGGCAGTTTTTGTCATGGACGTGGCCAGATATACGGAAAAACGGCTACTGGGCTGTAGCTCTAACCCTAACCCCGTTCCCGGTAACTCGAATCGACATGGAAGGGCTCGTAGAACATGTCGCACGACTGACTCCCTTGACCGCCAGTATGCGTGCTTTTTGCGGTCCGGCATAACGTTTGACGTGTTTTTGAAAAGCAATTCAAAACATGACAGATGAGTAGATTGCACCTTCAAACTCTTGGACAGCAGTGGTTGATTGTACAGCGGTATCCGTGGCACTATGCTGGGTCAGATTACAAGAAGGCATAGTGTTCGCTTCCAGAGATGAACAGCAGCCATCCATCTCATCGTCACTTCTCAAGATACTCGTACTTGTTCCATCTACTGTTCGCATTATACATTGTAATATCTTAACATTGCTTCCTTGACGGAACCAAGTCAAACCCTTGTACAACTATGAAGTCGCTCATCTTTCTCCTACCGACCACTGCGTTTGCAGCCCTCACCTCGACTATCCAGAACGATGTGACAAATGGCAGCGGCTGCAAAGCCATGACCGTCCTTTTCGCCCGTGGTACAACTGAACTCCGCAACATGGGCAGCGTAGCAGGCATACCATTTGTCAGCGCCCTCGGCGCGATGATGGGAGGTGCCGCCAACGTCGCCGTACAAGGCATCGAGTACCCAGCCGACATCCCTGGATTCCTTGCCGGTGGCGACAAAGGAGGCAGTTCGCTCATGGCGCAAATGGTAGGACAGGTGCGGACACAGTGCCCAGACACGACACTGGTCATGGCAGGCTACTCGTAAGTACCAAACCCTTCCAATCTAGCCCACAAACTACAAAGCTCTAACAAGAAGACCAGACAAGGCGGCCAGCTCGTCCACAACGCAGCAGATATGCTCAGTGCCCAGGACTCGGCCTTTGTGTCTAGCGCCGTCATCTTTGGTGACCCGAACAACGGCAAGCCGGTTGGTAATATCGCAGCTGCAAATACAAAGATCATTTGCGCCCCCGGAGATCTCATCTGTGCCGGCCAGGCTGTCATTCTGCCGCCGCACTTGTCGTATGGTGCTAATGCGAACGAGGCTGCTCGCTTTGTCATGAGTAACATGGCAGCTGGAGCTGGAGCTGGAGCTGCTGCCCGAGCGGTAAATGCAAACTTCTTCACCGCTTAGACTCTCGTATTGCTCTACGCGCCCTTCTTTTACATGGTGTAATGACGCCAACGCTATATATATACCTTTTGCGCATTTAGTAGCTGCAGGTCAGCTTGTATCACCAAGTCTAGATGGAGACTTGCGAGTTGAAAACTTCTCTCATTGTTCATTTCAAGTTCTCGTGTTCGGAATCATAGTTCTATGTTTTTTTTTTCCAAAGTTCGCGAGCGAAACTGCTGCTACAGTAAGGTCTACAGAGATTACGGCTTTGGGCAAGTTCACTAACAGGACGTTGACTGCGGACGTGAGCACATGGTTCGAATTGAATGGAATTGCAGGCCGTCCATCAGTCGAGTATCAGATCGGATAGAAACGAAGGATACATCTTTCGCCTCGACGGTACGCCTAATACCCCATTGTACGACACGTTCCACAACACTTCACCTAACTGGCACAAAGACCCTATCAATATCCGGTCCCCAGCCCGCATTCACACCGCTAACCTTGACTTCATTCGCGCCCTGCTTCAAGTCGACATGTACGACGGAGCTCGCTGGATCGCCCCCTCCATGCGGCAAGAACGCTACCCTCTGCGCTTTCCCATTCACACTGACATCAGCATATCTCTGACTCCTATCCCCATTGAGATGCTTGATCCTCAGCGTCGTGCGCGTCGTAGCCGAAGACTGGACATCAGCGAACGTGATGGAGCCAGCTGGCGTGCCGCCAATGTACCCAGCAGCCTTGTCGGCAGAGCAGGAAGCGCAGGCTTGCGATTTTGCGCCATTGGCAAGGCTGGCGTTTTCACCTTCGTACGAAGTTTCTTCGGGGCCGGGGGTCGTGGCGCCAGTAGCGGGATCGAGGATCCAGTTGACTGTGTTTTTCATGGCGGCGGTTGTCCCGGAGATTTGGAGCGGGAGCCACACGTATGTGCTTCGCATTAGGTTTTCGCTTTGCCAGCGGTCGCCCATGTAGATGTAGCTGTTACCGACGGGTAGGACAAAGGTTGTTTGGGACGCGTACGTGTTTGATCCGGAGTCTGCGAATTTTTTCCACGGGGACCAGGGGCCGGAGAGGGAGGTTGATGTGCTGTAGTAGTTGTCGTTTGGGTTCCAGCCGGTGAGCTGCGAGGCAAACATGAAGTATACGCCGTCGTGTTTGATGACGGCGGGGGATTCGTACTTTTCCTTCCAGACGTAGACGTTGCTGGTGACGTTGAGATAGTCGTCGGAGAGGGCGTTGATGCGTAAGCCATTGCTGCGCTGTTTCTTGTCAGACATGTGTTACCTTGAGGATTATGTGAGAGGAGCGTACGTCTTCCGTGAGTAGATAGCCCTTGCCGTCGTCATCAACGAACACGCCCGAGTCTCTACTCTCGAAGCCTAATGGTCGCTCGCTCCGCAAGTACGTGTATTTCCCGCAGACACTGTCTCCGATTGCGACACCAATCTTTGCCTCGCCATAGTTGGCACTGTCGATGTGCGCCCATAGAACATACTTGCCCGTCTGCTTGTTGTGCATGATCTTTGGCCTCTCGATGACACGATTGGGTCCTGTGTCGCCGGATGCTGTGCGCGAGATCAGAGCGCCCTCATACGTCCACTCGACGAGGTTGGTGGATGAGTAGCAGTTGATGTTTGTGAAAGCTGTTCCGTTCGTTTTATCTTCGCCCACCCTGTTGGTGTGTCAGTGCCGGCAGAGGTTGAGCCAGCGCGTGGACTATTCTCACCAATACCACTTTTCTCCATCCTTGATGATGCCGGCGCCGTGAGCCTGTATGTGCTGACCTGTATTCGTCTGAAGTGATGTCAATTAGCGTTTGAAAGGGAGTACGAGGTAACGCACTGCTGTCCAAGTTGCACCAGGCACAATCTGGAGTGTCGCAGTCACTATCGAAGCGGATAGGCCAAAGCCTACTAGATTAAAAAAGGCGCATTGCGAAGTCGTGATGTTAAGATACAAATGTCACTCTTGAATGCCAGGTCGAGGAATAACACCCAAGATATATACTGTCGCGCGACCAACAATCCTAGCATCGCCATGGCAATATGTCCAGCATGTAGCCTGCTCATTCCTCATTGACGGAAAATGAGCGCCGCGCTATAAACTCTCACGAATCAACACGACGGTTTCGGTAGTTAGGGCGTCGTATTAACATGGGGACAAGGGTGATGGAGAGGATTGTGGGGAAGGAAGGTTTAGTAGCGGAAACTATGCTTGATTGGACGTTTGTCGCGAACATGGCCCTTGGTTACTCCGTGTGCTGCACATAGCCCGATGTCCGTGATATTGCGAATTGTGGGTTTACCTATGCACGCGGTTGCGTGTCGATGCTGCAAGGAGTAAGTGGGCATCTACGCCTGGATACGTGCATGGTGCTATGACGTGCCCGTCTGTAAGGTTCAACTGGCATCAGATGCTTGAGGGGAATACTGCTCTGGCTTACTAAGAACGACTGTTAATGCGCAGCACGGAAGCAAACCATGGGCACGGGCATCCGTGTAGTCTGGATATGGATGTGCCCTTGACACCTAGAGTCATTCTTGGCTACACTCGCTAGCCTCTACTGTTTCTAAACGACGACAATCCCAATATCAAAAGTGAGACACTTGCTGCCTACAAAGCCGGACTTGGTAGAAGTCAACCCCAGCGCGCTAACCCCGCGCCAATTCGGCCAAACAAACAACGCCTCCACCACCAACACAAACACCAACAGCCAGCCCGCCATGGTGCGCACCACCAAGTACAATACCGCCGCCTCGCCGCAGAAGACGCCCATCAAGTAGGCCAGATATGCCAGTGGACGCGCATCGCGAGACTGACAAGTTCCAACCAGGGTGCCGCTCAACGATGACCGACAGGAGAAGGCCATCCGCCGCCATGCGCAACAAGAAGCCCAGCGCAACTCGATGCGCGCCTCTACTGCCACTGCGACACCTGGAAGACGGCGCGTATCGTATGCTGCCGGCCACGACAGTCCCCACACGCCGTCGCAAGACCAAGACGACATGCCCGACATCACCGGCACCGCTGTCACGCCCGGAAACCGCGTCATGCCATTGCTGGCCAACTTCGAGGAATGGATGAAGATGGCGACGGACAACGTAGGCATGCACGGCTGCACGCAGTAGGTCGAGACTGACGTGACAGCCAGAAAATCAACGCAAACAACTCGTGGAACTTTGCCCTCATCGATTACTTCCACGAGATGTCTCTGCTCAAGGAGGGCGACGGCGTCAACTTCCAAAAGGCGAGCTGCACACTAGACGGCTGTGTCAAGATCTACACCAGCAGAGTCGACAGCGTGGCAACCGACACGGGCAAGCTCCTCAGTGGACTCGCAGAGAACGCGAGCAAGAAGCGGAGGGGAGACGGCGACGACGCTGACGAAGGCGATGACGAGGACGGCGAAGGCGAGGACGGAGAGGGTGGCCAGAAGAAGCGCAAGAAGAGGGCTGCCCGCTCCGCCGAAGCTACGCTCGCATCCTCTTTTGCACAACTGCAGAACAAGAAGATGGAGCTCGAATTCTCGGTAGATCCGCTCTTCAAGAAAGCGTCTGCCGACTTTGATGAGGGCGGGGCAAAAGGTCTCCTTCTCAACCACCTAGCCATAGACGGAGGGGGCAGAATCGTCTTTGACAGCAGCGACGATGCCAACGATGCAACCTCCGAAGACACACGTGCTACTCCAGCGCCCGAATATGCCCATATGCAACAAGACCAGTCCCAGCCATCTGATGCTGTCGATGTTGATATATCTGGCCTGGCTGCCAAGTACTTCTCTGATCTATCCCGGCTCGACCGGCAAGACGTTTGCCCCTCGATGAAGACGTTCGATCTTGGCGATGTAAACGGGTCTATGGACCTTCCCTTTCTCAAGGCTCCTGATGACTCTGCCAATCAAGATGATGCCAAGAGCGAAGAAGAGGAGACGGGTAATCGATCAGGCCTCTTTCTTGATGACGACAACCCCATGGGCTTCGATGATGACGACGACATGAACATGGGCGGATTCGATCTACCTCCGGAAACGGGCTTCGGCGAAGGTGGAGAGGTCTGGGCCCGCGAAGCAATCCAGAATCCACAGGCTCGCGTTCACACCATGGGCCTCGAAGGTGATGAGGATGCAGACGGTGCTGATGCGGCCCTCGGTACTGATGCTCAGTATGGCGTCTCTATGATGCACGGTCGTGATCAAGAACAGGAGAACATTCTGAGCTACTTCGACCAAGCTCTTAAGAAGAGCTGGGCAGGACCAGAGCATTGGCGCATCTCACGAGTCAAGCACTCTGCAAGGGCAGCACCGGCGACGAAACGGAAAGAGAGGGAGCCTTTCGAGATCAACTTTGCAGCACCCATGTCGCAGACTCTAGCAGATATGCTCTACACACCTGCGACATCCAACTCAACTATATCTCTACCAAAAGCGCAATGGAAGTCCAAGTCGCGCAATCTTCTCCCGGATGACAAGCACTTCAACTCGAAACAGCTTCTGCGTCTTTTCCTAAAACCTAAAGCGCGTATGGACTCACGGAAGGGGGGACGCCGTGCACAAGCACAGTCCGGAGACCCACCGCGCGTCGATGAAGCATATTGGGCTGACCAAGGTCAAGACGGCGAGGATGAGCATGTACAGGGCAACTACGATGCCGACTTCTTCCAAGACGACGGCCTGCCAATGCCTGGTGGGCCCATCGACGATGAGGACGTTTTTGCAGACGCTCGCGACCACTTTTCGCCGCCACCTGACGTACCCGAAGCTACACTACCACTCGATGGTATGCTACCTAGCTCGCAGACGGACGCATTCGGTGCACAGCTAGTCACACAAAGCCGACGCTTCCGGCCCGAATACGTTCAGTACGCAAGGGTCGCGAAGAAGGTGGACGTGAAGAGACTGAAGGACGAGCTATGGAAAGGTATCGGGTTTGAAGGCGTAGGTTGTCCATTCAGCCTCCTCGGTCGCTCCGCATGCTAACGAATAATAGATCTCCGCGCCTCCCCAATCTAATGTCGCCGACGATCCAGCAAACAAAGCTGTTGACGGTTCATTGACCTTTACCGACGTTGTCAACAGCCTGCAGGCCGTGTATCCGAAACAAACAATGGCCGATATCTCAACTAGTTACTGCTTCATCTGTCTGCTGCATCTGGCCAACGAACAGGGTTTGGTCATTGAGAACCAGGAGACGTTTGAAAACCTGACTATACGGAAAGACTTTTCGGCCGAGTTGGATGTCGGTGAGGCGTGAGGTCTTGTTGTCTAGATTACTTGGAGCTCAGGCTATATCTGAATAAAGAAGACTCTAATTCACGCATTATTGATTTGTTGAACGTGCTGCTGCTGAATTGCAGGCACTACGCTGTTGATTACACTGTATTTGATCTCATTGTTGGTGTATTTCCCAAACATAATTCATGCATTATAAGAATCAACACTCCCTTGCTTGAAGTCTTATAAACCTTTCAGATGCTGCTAATGCTTTCACCTTTTCCCGCTCCAAGCTTCTTCCGCCCTGCCCATATGTCATCATCCTCCATCCTCCACATTCAAAGTAGTACACCAAATGCCCGTAAAGCAGCCATGTCATCGAAGGCGACAGGCCCACTTGGCACACCCCGCTGTCCGCAACGTTCCTCCAGCTAATACCCTACCTTACCTTACCTTACCTTACCCATCAGCCCGGGACGTCCTTTGTACCAAATGCTCTAGGCAGTCAGTATTTACTATTCTGAACATTTCTCGTGTTCACGCAGGGGGATGTGATGGGGATACGTGTGTATGCGATGGTAGACTATGTAGATGTAGGGTGGAATGTCTTGCGGGAATCTTGGAACAGGGATGGGAATGGGAATGGTGGAGCGGAGTGGGGTATGTATGTGGGGTACGTATGTGGAGTGGAGTGGAGTGATTGGTTGGTTGGTTGGTTGGCCGACAGCAAAGCAAGGCAAGGTAAGGTAAGGCAAGGTAAGGTAAGGCAAGGTAAGGTAAGGCAAGGTGAAGATGTATCTAAGATCGAGGCGATAAAACAGAGGACGTAACGGTGTAGTAAGTTTACATGGATAGGCGGATGGTGAGACTGCTGTTACGTTATATTCCCTACGTGCGTAATACAAGCTACAAACTCCATACGCGTACCGCACTAAATCGCTCTTTCCTCTCCTCTCCTCTCCTCTCCTCTCCCCCCTTCCTTTCCCCTTCCTTTCCCTCCCTTCCCTCTCCTTCCCTCAGCATCGTAAACCACATACAATACAATACAACCCATCATACCTGCATCCCGATCATCTCATCTCATCTATCTATCTATCCATCTCTACATCTACAAGTTCATGCTTGGTGGAGCGGGAAGCACGAGGATCCGGTCTCTTGTGCTAACTGACTGACTGACTGACTGATTGCTTGAGATGAGATGAAATGAGCTGAAATGGAAGAACAACGAGTAATGAATGGGTGTTGTGTTGTGTTGGTAATTTTTTCCTTTGTATGTATATATGTATATATGTATGTATGCGTGGGACGCGGGAAAGAGGTGTGTATGCGTGTATGTATACATGTATAACGTTTGTAAGTTGAATTAGAGAGAATTCAGCGACTACGGTAACCCCACCTGTCACTGTCACTGTCACGATAGATACTCATTTCCATTCTAGTAAAAGCAACACATACATAAAAACTACCACAACCAGCGATTTACCCATGTAAAATCAATCTTCTCAAGCACCATCAACACATGTAAACAAAAAACGAAGTAGAACTGCAAAAAAAAAGTTTCTTGTTTCCATTACATATGATTTGTCTCGGATTTTCGTTAAACTCGTACCATCATCATCAGATTCAACTTCCCATCGATCCAAAACTACATACACACGATTATATCACTCAAGTCATCCATCCACTAACTACCGCACATCGCAGCCACTACCCTTCCAAACCCCAAAATTAAGCGCACCCAACGCCGCCAACGACACCAAAGGCAGAAAAAAAGGGGGGGGGGGGTAGTCCAGAGAGGCCAAATCGACAACGCACAATACGAATCGAAACGTACGACGCTAAAACGACCATGGTATCTGAACTTTTCCTTCCTTGCCAAATCGGAAAAATGAAAAAAAGCCGCAGAGTTCGATAAGGGGAAGAAAATGGACAGAAGGGAGGAGGATCAAGGCGCGCATCGCGACTCGTCAACAGCGCCAGATATTTCCCGCAAAAGAAACAAGTACGTAGACAGCGCTCAATCGGCCGACCGAAGAGTGCTGCATTAGGGACGGCATGGCATATTTTGTCCAAAAACGCCGAGGGATTTACTCGCTCCAATGACCCTCAGCCCTGCAGCAGACTCAGAGGATTCAGTCGACCTCTTCCAGCTCCTCTGCGACCAAGTCTACTTCTTCTTGCGAACAGCGGTACCAGCGGCCCATCTGAAGAAAGGTGATGGCACGGGCTTCTTGCGAGAACCTCCAGAGTTGCCACCGCCACTGGGCATAACAACTACCGCAGGAGGGGAACCACCAGCATAATGTCCAGGAGGCGGTGGGGGAACCATCCCTGGAGGAGGAGGAGGAGGCACTTGCACGATATGTGCCTGAGGGAGGGAGTCACGCTTCCCGCTCTTGTCTTTCTTGCCCTTTCCTTTCAGCGGAAGGTGGCTTGACATGAACATTTGCGCATCCGGTGGAGGGGGTGGTGGTGGGGGTAACACCTCCTTGGGCGGTTCCGGTGGTGGTGGAGGTGGTGGAGGCTCGGGCATTGGCCACATGTGCATAGTAATGGCCCAGTCTGGTTGGATCATGGTATCCCAGACCTGGGGGAGGATGATCTCGCCGTCCGGTCCAACGAGGTCGTAGTGGCCGTCGTGGACGTGAGGGCCAATCACGTCGACATGCAGAAAAGCTTGCTTGATCAGTTCCTCCATACCCTGACTGGACGTTAGCGTAGAAGTGGGATTTATTTCCTAGAGGACGTACCTTCCACGTGTTGCACAGAGCCCACGGGAAGCTGAACTTGCGACCAACGGCATCCTTGAACTTGATCGGGGCTGGTGGAGCATCGGGTGGTTTCAGCGCCGCGGCCGCTTCTTCAGCAGCCTTTTTTCCCTTTTCCAGCTCCTCCGCAGCAGCCTTGGCTTCTGCCATAGCCTTCTCGTGGGCCTTTTTGGTCTCTTCAGCTTCTGTAGCGGCTTTCTTCTCAGCTTCTTCACGCGCCTTCTCGTGGGCCTTTTTGAGCTCTTCAGCTTCTGTAGCGGCTTTCTTCTCAGCTTCTTCACGCGCCTTCTCGTGGGCCTTTTTGATCTCTTCAGCTTCTGCGGCGGCTTTCTTTTCAGCTTCTTCTCGCGCCTTTTGCGCCGCTTCGACCATCAGCTTGGCTTTTTCGGCAGCGGCTTTCTTTTCTTCTGCAATCTTGGTTGCCTCTGCATCTGCAGCTGCCTTTTCGGCTGCTCGAACTGCGTCTGCAGCCGCCTCACGCTTGAGTTGTTCGTCTTTCTGTGCAAGAATGAGGATTTCAAGCTTGGCGAGCTTGTCTTCATCGCCCCTTTTCTTTGCTTCAGCAGCTTCTTGAGCTGCCTTCTCCGCAGCTTCTTTCTTAGCTCTTTCTTTCTCTATTTTAGCCTCCTGTTGGGCAATGAGCAGACTTTCGAGGCGATCAAACTTGGCTAATTCAGCGTCTCTTTTCGCCTTCTCGGCCGCCTTCCTCTCTTCTTCCTCCTTGCCCAGCAATAGCTTCTCGAGTTTGGAGATCATGCTCTCCTCCTGTGGGTCGGGTTGCGCAGGTGGCGGTGGCGGAGGCGCAGGTTGAGGTGGAGGTTGAGCCATCAAAGCCATGGGGTGCATTTGTTGCATTTGTTGCATTTGTTGCATGAGTTGCTGTTGCGTCGGCTGCTGCATAAGTTGGTGCTGCATGAGTTGCTGTTGCATAAGTTGGTGCTGCATCTGCTGCTGTTGCATTGGTTGTTGCATTGGTTGTTGCATCGGCTGCTGCATCGGCTGCAGTTGCATCTGGTCAGCAGGAGTTTGGGGAGGCGGAGGCGGAGGCGGGGGTGGAGCTGGTGCAGCGGGTGGAGCGGGTGGAGTGGGTGGAGCGGGTGGATGATGCTCTTCTTCAGGCTCACGCTGAGGCTTCTGCGTGGGACGCTTCGACGATGGGCGCGAGGGTGGGTGCGAGGGTGGGTGTTGTGGGGGTGGGGAGTGATGCTCTGGATGTCCGTAAGGCGGATACATGTGCGGTGGCCTGCCACCATAAGGCGAAGCACCGTATGGTGGATAGTAGCCCATTGGCGAATACGGCATCATGTCTCCCGGGGGCGCCGGCGGCATGGAGTTGCGATGACCCCCGCGTGCTTGATGCGGATCCTGGTGACGCGGGTCCTGATGGCGCGGATCTTGATGGCGGGGGTCCTGGTAATCGGGAAAGTAGCCGCCGCGTGGGTCGCCAGCCGAAGGAGGACCCTGGGTAAAAGGATTCTGGCCGTTGGGAGCAAAGGGGTTCTGAGCATAGGCCGAGTGTGGTGCTTCGTGACCGAAAGCCACCAACTGACCTGTAGGCGATTGTGCACTGCCCGGGAAGCTGCCGTACTGGAAGCGTGGATCAGACATCATGCTGGGCGCGTAGCCGTTCGGAGCATGTTGGGGTATGTGACCCCAACCGGCACTGGGATGGCCGGGAGGGTGGCCAGGGCGGGGCGGGGCTGCGTATGGGTAGTCGTCATCGTCGTCGACCTCGGGAGCATCCTGATGTTGGACGGATTGGGGCCTTGGCCGCCTCGATCTGCGTGTGCGCTCCAGTTTGCTGCGGCTGCGGCTGCGGCTGTGGCTCTCGTGCCGCGAGGGAGGATCCGGTACAGGCGCTGCGTGACGCGAAGAGGCTCGGTTCCGGCGCGAGGCTTTGGAGCGTGGTCCTCGCGGAGGGGCTGCAGCTGGTGGGGGGATGGCGTGGCGTGCAACAGCGTGATGTGCGACGGCGTGCTGTGGCGCAGAGTGGTGCTTGACGACTCGTGGACGGGAGGCCGAGTCGGAGGGGTTGATTTCGTCTTCAATATAGTCCCACGAGCCTTCCTCGTCTTCGTCTTCGTCGTCGTCGTCGTCGTCGTCTTCTTCCGAGCCTTCTTCGCTTTCTTCCTCGGCGTCTTCCTCGTCCGTCGCCTCCGAAGTGCTGTACTCGTCCTCGCTGGCGGATTCTACCTGGATGCCGGCCGAGTCCTCGTCGGTAAAGTCGTCTTCGTCTTCAAAGGTGCCCGTGTGGTTATTGACTGTGATTCCCTTCCGGAGTCTGATGGCCACGTTAGTGTCGCCCTTGACATGATAGCGGCGCTGGGGAGGAGAGATGGACACGCTCGACGGCGCAGTGCTGTATGTTGCGCGCGACTTGACAGCGGAGCGCCGCGACGCAGCATGGGGCATGGCGCGACGATGGGGGACATGGGCTATGACTAACGGCATGAGGCTGGTGGTGCTGACGGAACCGCACTCGAGCCCCCTTCTGCTAGAGAATGGCCGAGTCCAGGGTTCCGGAGTGTGCGAGCAAGGAGCGGTGCAGTGCGGGCGATGGGAGGGTTGAGGGTGGAGCACTGGTGCGGGCGCGAGAAGATGTCAGGAGAACGCGGGGCAAAAGATGCGTTGCGGTCCAAGGTTGCCTTAGCACAAAAACGGTCCGCTCCAACTAGTGGCGTGCTGGTAAACAATCCCGAAAACAACAGCAGACGCTGCGTGCGACTGGCAGATATGGGCGATGTCTTGGACAGGGCAAGAGAGCGAAGAAATCGTCAACTGCAGCAGCCAAAACAGCTTGGTTGTGACTGGATAGGCCGTATGTAGGCGGCTGTGTCGTGTCGTCCTTCGATATAGACGACCTCCGAGTATCTCAAGGCCAGCGGCGCCCAACTCTCCAAACTAGACAATAGAGCGCAAGAACCGAATGTGTCGGCTCAGACATAGTCTGGCTGAAGCGACGGTGGAAAATGGCTGATAAACAATGACGGCGATGTGATGTGAAAAGTCCGCTCGCTCTACTCTACTCTACTCTACTTCAACCCACTGCTATTAAGTCCACCCCATCATCCTGATCCAGCCCGTAGTACCGGGCTTCACGGGGGAGTCATCCTACCTTTGTCTAGTCGGGCTACGTGGTTCCAACTCAGCGGCCTTACTGACCGCCTAGCAGCCCAAGCGATGCGGCTCCATGCAGCCCAACGAGGGCGTAGGCGGGTGTGTGTGTGACACGTGTAGGCGTGAGTAGGGACGACTGTTTTGCTTGTTGGACGGCAACGTCACGGGAGGGGGGCGGAGGGGGGGGGGGGGGGTGTGCAATAGGGCTGTGTCTAGCATAGTGTGGTCCAGGGCACGAGTGTACCGAGGCCGTTATGCCGTATTGGATGAACTTGGTCGAGTGTGAATTCTCCCGTCCATCCATCCGTCGGATACAGAACGACGGCAATAGACAACGTAGGGTAACTAGTTCTCGGCAGAGGCCGGTGCGTACCGTTCGCCTAGCTTAGCTGCATGCTGGAGCTACGCCGTCCACGGAACCAAGTTAACCCTTATTCGCGTAGAACTTCACCTCGCAATGAGAATATGCTGCAAACCACTATGTGAGCTAGACATCAAGTCAAAGGAGGATCATCTCGGACTGGAAAATGAGAGGGCCGACAGCAAGGTCCGGCACCAAATGCGTCATCAGATTGGTATCTAGTATGCATTCACAAACGCCCTGAAAATGCAAGATTGCTTTTCGTCCATGTTTCCTCAACTTTCCTCCTCTTCGTCTACTGTAGTACCGTTGGCCAGGCTTTTTCTGGGCACTTCGAAGACGTAGATGCCGTTCTTGACCTTGCCGGCCATCCATCGGGCTAATCTGGGCTCCTTGCCTACGGCAGCTACGACGCACAGCCCATCTTTGCCTCTGTCTCCCCTCTCTTGTACTGCAAGGCCATTGACGATACCTCGTATGAGAATGGCATCGTCCTTGGTATCGCCATTGGCCATAGACTCGTCTTCCATAATCGGCACGCGCCCTACTTTGCCCACTGGCTCGATGCTCTTCTTATCCGCTGTAATCTTCCACGCGCGTATCCAGCCGTCCCAGCTTGCTGTAAGGATGAGATCGGCAAAAGGAACAGTAGCGAGCGCAGTCACGTATCGCGGTAGCCGGGGACCGGGTCTTACTGATGTTGCGGCGTCGTCGTTGGCTGACATTTGCTCGGGCGAGAGCGGTGGATCGCGGCCATGCGTGAGCGGGTATGTGAAGAGAGGCTTCTTCCGGTTGACAGACCATAGCGACAGTGCACCATTATCAGATGCTGTGACGAACAAGCCGGCGTCGAGAAGACCCACGCAATCAATAGAACCTTCAGCATATGCAATAGGCGCGTCGTCGTCGTCGTCGGACTTTCTACCGTTGGCTTGTTCATGCTGTTTTTCGTCTCCATCGACGTTCTTTCCGAATCGACCTTTGCGCAACTTGTCCAGGCCCTTTTGTCTGGCCGTACCGCCTCCGTGGAATACAAGCTGGTTTTCCTCGACGACTCTCCACAAGCGAGCGGTGCGGTCTCGTGCGCCTACACTGATGCAAGTCTCCTGGTTGAGCTCCAGGCCGCCTGCGACGCCAATGACAGCGTCCTGGTGTCCGACAAGCGTCTCGATGTATGCTGATTCTGGTGCGCTCCAGACAATGACAGCTCGGTCTGCGCCGCCTGAGAAGAGTTGTTCGGTGCCCCTTCGGAAGGATAGAGAGAGGACGGCATCCCGATGGCGAGTGAATAGGTGACGGGGCGTGAGAGTGTCGGCGTTCCAGATGATCAGGCGAGCATGCTTGTCGCCAGTGGCCAGGTACTTTCCCGAGTCGGAGATGGCTATGGACACAATCTCGCCCGTGTGGCCCAGGAAGGCGCGGTCGCCCTTTTTGTTCTTGTTTCCCTTCCGCCAGAGGAGCCTCTTGGGTGTGGTGCGCGGGGTCAGGTTGGACGGTCGGCTGGAGTCAGGCGCATACGACTTTGGGTCGGCAATCTCCCACTTCTCGACGACGAGGTCTTTGCTGATGGTCCAGGCATACGGCAGCTTGACGGCGCACCCTGTCGTGGCTTTTTGCATGCCCGAGTAGCCAGTCGCATGCGATGCATGCTCAAAGTCAAGCTCGGCCGCAATTGACCTGTATATCTTGCCCTTGCCCTCTGCGACGTCTTCCTTGAGCCGCTCGGCGATGAGGTCCTTGTCAATCTGCTCGGCATCGAAGCCCACGTCCTCCTCGACCTCGTGGCGGATGTTCTCAAGATAGCGCTCTGCCAGCCTGAGGCGCTTTTCCGCCGCCGTCTCATTTTCATCTTCCGAGGTGGTAGAGCCGTCGTCTGCGTCGTCGTCGTCGTCGAAAGCAGGTGTGCCGTCGCCGTCGCCGTCGGACAGGTCGCTGCCACTGATGGACTCTTCTCGCTGGGAGCGGCGAGCATGCGCGTCCGTGTTGCGCCGCTTGGGGGCGCTGGCTGTGGCTTCGCTGCGCTTCCGTTTCCGTTGTGAGGCCGGGGTGGTGAAGAAGGACGACGACATTGCTGCGGGTGCCGTTTGGCCTGGGCGAGAGAGTGTGTGTGTGGTGTAGTCTGGGCCAAAAGCGCGGCTGCAGGTGGTGGAGTTGAAGTTCGGCTCACTTTTTTTCTACCATGTACGGTAAAGCCGACGCCAGGCCCACTTCAGCCGCTCCGTCTGGTCGCGTTCGCGCGTCATGCCACAAAGAAGCTTCCCATGTATGTACAAGCAGTGTGAAGACGCCGGGTAGCCTGTGAGCATCGGCCAGCGCGGTACGACATCTGCTGCATCTGGCAGTACTCGACTCGCCATCTTCTCTTTTCGCCATCTTCTCTTCTCGCTGCATTTCCCGCATCGCATGTGCCATTGGCCGCGTGGTTCGCTAACAAACACAGCGCAACGAATGCTGCCACTGTCGCCCCGTAATTGCATCATAGGGAGCAGATAGCGAGACAGTCGCCAGACCCGGCGCACGACATTCCTCTCCATACGCAATCGCAACCGCAACCGCAGTCGCAGTCGCAATCGCGAACCCCGCCCCGGCCTCGCGACAACACCATGCACGACAGCCATGGCGGCCCGCGCAGGAAAACGCCATCGCAGTCACCGAGCGAAAGCGGCACCGAGGCCGACGACGAGGGCTGCAGCCTTGTCAAGGCACTCCCTGCCCCTCCCCTGCGGCCGCACAAGGGCCTTCGTGATGCCCACGCATTAGGAACAGACGCATGGCCGAGCCCGCTTCTCACCCCCACACAAATCGACGACGAGGGGCGGAAACTATCCGAGGGCTTCTTTGCGCGCACCGGCAGGGCGCGGCCTAGGGGAGACGTTTGTCGTAGCGACGACGAAGCGAGGGCGGCCAGGCAGAGATACCTCCAACTGCGGCGCAACGAGCTGGTCAGGAGAACGACCGAGACGGCATTGCTCGCCGGCATCGCCGTCCTCACCGTCCGCGGTTGCGACTGCTGGGCCAAATTGCTCGCATGGCACAGGGGTCAGTCTGCCTCCCTCGCATGTGCTCAAGTCATGCTGACCTGTGTCTAGTAGAATTGTTGACGCACTTTGCAGTCATAGCTGGCGTTTTGGGACTATATCCGCTTCGGCTTCTGTATTACTCATGGAGAAATCACTCCCAACTCCGGCTTCGCCGTCAAATACACCTGCCAGCCGCCTTCGACCCAGCCACTATACTCTATCCCCCAATATTGCCCGTCCTGATTGCAATCTCCCTGTTTGCCTCGTCCTCAAAGCCCCTCCTACCCAACATGTTGCTTGGGCTAGCTGCTCTACCACCCAGACTTGTTCCCTTCAGAAGCGCTACCTTGGGCCACTCTCCTCTGCACTGGCTGGTGTCCATCATGCCCCTGATCGCTGCCGAAAATACCGATATACCCTCTCGGCTGTTTGCACAGACGCCATACAAGCTCAAGTTACCCCCACCTAACCAAGGTTTAGATCCAGAACTTCTGGTTACGCTGTTCCCCCTGCACCAGGCGCTACTACCGCCGCTGTACTATCTCACCACCACGAGCCTTCTACCAGCAGAGTTGCATTTGCTTTCCATTGGCCTCATCAATCTTTTGTTGTTCTCAGATACTCCTCCAGCAACCATACTCACCGTCTTGCTGTGGCTAGGCGGGCTGGGTGTTTTCTTGCTTTGCGGCAACATCCTCAAGTGGGGTGTTGCGCTTGCACGCATCCCGCGATGGAGGCTTCGACGTGCTGGCCAAGTCATCCGAGCTCGACAGAATTTCCTGCAGGTCCTGAACCGCAGTCTGGGAATCAAGCGCGGTGGGGGTGCTGCTCTGAGAAATGCGAGTGACAGTGATGCGAGCGAAGAAGAACCCACATTCGAAAATCCTCTCCACAAGACCAAGAGCCTGAGACTTAACACTTTACATTCTGCGAAACACAGCAGATTTTCCATGCATGGCGACGAGCCGCGATCCGCAGCTGAAGCGACAAACACAGGCTTCCAGCAGTCGAATGCTGGCAAAGAGACCAATCATAGCAGCGGACGGAGGCGCAGGAACACGCTTCCAGTCCCCGTCGCTAAAAACCATACGTCAAAACATCAGTTTTCGAATCGAAAACGATCGAGGTCCATCGTGCAGTCCTATCTGTCACTCACGCCTACCGAAGCCGCCATGAGGAAGTGGTTGTACGCGGGATACTTCTATGCGATTGTAGTCGCTCTAGTACTTGGCCCGATTCGGTATAGCATCAGCCAACATGCCCTCCACCACCACGAACCGTTTGGATGGGCCATCGGCTACCTTTTCGGCAACGTACCACGCATACGATGGGAAGTGTTTCAGTGGAATTTGGACTGGTGGGTTCCGCTGCCAACGAGACTGGACCCTGACAATATGCTCGAATCTGCACAGCGCCTGTCACTCGCGGAATATGTTCGCTGCTTGGTCGTGGGCGAAGCAAACACACGTCTATTGCTGTGCCTGTACTGTGCCGGGACCATTCTCGCTGGCCTCATTGCAGTTTTTTCGCTTTCTGCAGTTGTAGAAGTCGACACACGCAGAAAGGTGTTCCACGGCACCATGGTCGTGATGCTTCTTCCGACCATCTTTATCGATCCTTGTTTTGTCGCACTGGCTCTTGCGTTGGTACTTGCGATATTTCTTCTTCTGGATCTGATTCGTGCCTCGCAGCTGCCGCCGCTGTCCAAGCCTATTGCTAGGTTCCTCACGCCCTACGTAGACGGTCGCGATCTCCGGGGCCCTGTGGTAGTATCACACATCTTCCTTCTGATAGGCTGCGCAATACCACTTTGGCTATCGCTCGCGGGCGTGGAACGGGCCGGCGACGAGCCCTGGCAAGGCTGGGATGTCAAAGACAGGGACGTGAGTATGGTGGCAGGGGTGATTTGTGTTGGCATGGGCGACGCTGCCGCCTCTCTCATCGGCCGTCGCTACGGACGGCGGAAATGGCCATGGGCTGGCGGAAAATCAGTCGAGGGCTCGTTGGCATTTGCAATCGCAGTGTCGGTGGGGCTCGTGGTGAGTAGAGTCTGGCTTCACGTTGGATGGGATCGTGGTCAGGCAGGGCAGAAGACGGGCGAGTGGGCCCAAGACGCATTGCTCATGTTCGGCAAGGCGGGTCTCTGTGCGACGGGGGCGAGTCTCAACGAGGCGGTGCTCACAGGCGGGAACGACAATGTGATAGTGCCAGTCATACTTTGGGCTCTTGTGAGGGGTGTCAGGCTGTAGGCAACGGACTCAGCCGTATCAGGCGGGATGCAGGTACGTAGGCGACGGCCTGGTATACTAAAATGCCGTCCACATGGTCCATTTGCGCAGGGGAGCATGACTTGCATCTCCAAACTTGAGACAGTTACGTCAGAGATGACCAAGACGAAGTAATGCTGGTGCAGGTCATGCCGGCGGCGGCGGCCAAATGAGGGGCTGCAGGCCAGCGATATGCCCCCTGTTCTGCGCTTTCCGACTCATCTACCGTCAACCACGGAATACGCACTGCAAATCTGTAGAGACCAGCAAACATGTAACAAGAGGAACCTGCTGAGAGCAGATTGAAACCGATTGCGGCCCATGTTTCCCACGTGTAGTGGGATGATGGCTGTATGGAAGGTTTCTAGGTTCCTAGGTTCCGAGCCAGCGGCGGCGAGCACGCGTTATCGGCACGTGCGACCATAGACGTCCCGCGCGCCTCAGACTACCGCCTACTGACCTCTACCTGCTATCCTGCTGCATTCTTTCCCGCTCCCCTACTCTCTCACGCTCCTCTGCTGCTCTGCTTTCTCCTGTCCTATCTCACGTCTTCCTCGCTCGTCTGCTCGCCGCGCCTTGCTTCCTCGCTGCCGCCTCTGTCGCGTTCACCACCACGACCATCCCTCAGCACTATCGATAGCCCGACGACGATAGCCCGACGATAGCCCATGTCCAACGCCCTCACGGCCACGCTGTATCCGCATCTTCGCTGGTAGCTGACGACTGGCTACATAGACACCAGCAGCCCCATCCGAGCCCGGCTGCTCAGCCAGCGCCGCCTACCATGGCCACACCTCCGAATCCGCACGCCCCACGGCGGTTGGGTGCGACGCCGTCGACGTCGTCACCCGCTGCCACGGGCTCAGAGCAGATTATCGGCAAGTTCAAGCGCTTGCATCACATTGGCAAGGGTAGCTTTGCCGAAGTCTATCGTGGCATCCACATTGTACGTTGCGGCCCTCACGCTCGTGAGCATGTATCGGGTGCTAACTGCGTCGCTGCACAGGAGAAACGCCAGTCGGTCGCCATCAAGTCGGTTAATATGAACAAGCTGAACAAGAAGCTCAAAGACAACCTCGTCTCGGAAATCACCATCTTGCGCAGTCTGCACCACCCGCACATAGTGTCGCTCATCGACTGCCACGAGACGCCGTCTCGCATGCACATCATCATGGAGTTTTGTGAACTCGGCGACCTGTCAGCCTTCATCAAGAAGCGCTCCGATCTCGTGAACCACCCGCAGACGCAGCGCATGATAGAAAAGTACCCCAATCCAGCCGTGGGCGGCCTGCACGAGGTCGTCGTACGCCACTTTGCTAAGCAGATGGCGAGCGCCCTCGAGTTCCTGCGCTCCAAGAACTACATCCATCGTGATCTGAAGCCCCAGAACCTACTCCTCAATCCCTCGTCCATATTCTACTCGCAGAGTGGGACACTGGAACGCATGCCTCTGGCCGTTAACGCAAACTCCTTGATACCCGCCACTGGCATAGCCTCGTTGCCCATGCTCAAGATCGCTGATTTCGGCTTCGCTAGGATTCTGCCGACTACTTCACTGGCCGAAACCCTCTGCGGCTCTCCCCTCTACATGGCACCAGAGATTCTACGATACGAAAAGTACGATGCGAAGGCTGACCTCTGGTCCGTGGGAACCGTTCTCTTCGAGATGATGTGTGCTCGGCCACCATTCAGGGCGAACAACCATGTAGAGCTGCTGCGCAAAATCGAAGAGCGCAAGGATCAGGTCCGGTTTCCAGAAGGGCTCGTCAGCAGCAGGGCCATGAAGACGCTCATTCGCGCACTCTTGAAGCGAAAGCCAACTGAACGCATGTCTTATGAGCTGTTCTTCTCAGACCCGGTCATCCGTGATGAAATCCCAGACATGGTCGACGAAGACCTTCCCGGCTCTATGCAAGCTTCTGAACGTATGCAAACCTCTGTGTTAGAACCACCGATCAAGTCACCCAAGCGATCGCAGAAATTGCCTGTTGAGATGGATTCCAGGGCTTCTGATAGACCATATTCGCCCGCGCTCAGAGACAGGACGACAGCCTCCGGCACAACGCCGCCTTCGCGGCCCAGCTCCAGACCCGTTTCTGGTAACTTCTCGAGTACCCCGCCGCAATACCTTTCTGCACGAAGAGCCAGTAATGCCCTGGTTGATCCCAACGAGGAACGTACTTCATCTCGCGAACACCGCCGACCCACTCTTACCAACGCTGCAACGGCACCAGGACGTACCGCGACACTGCAAGATCAGGCCGCTGCAGCCACTGTTATCAGCCATAGGCGCAAGTACTCTCGGGATGAGCAAGCGCCGACACCTACCGGCCTCAAGGAGCACTTTGATCGCGAGCGGATCCCACAGAGAGCGGAGGCTAACGTACTGAAAGAGGCGGCAGAACGAGCTGCACAAGACAATGCGCTTGACGAGGGCTTCGTGTTTGTAGAGAAGCGCCGTGTGGAGATTGATGCACTCGCAGACGAGATTGCCAATAGCCCGCAAACACAGCGAGATCGTCCCGTTCACAGAGAGGCCGCAATAAAGCGACGTTCGACAACACAAGGGTCTCCAACATCGACCACTGGCGCAGTCCCTTCCAAAGCCATCCAGATCCAACAAAAGCCAACCATTACGCACCAACGCACGGCATCTTACAGTCGGAGGCAGTATCGCCCAAGTTTCGAAACCGCTACTTCTGCCCTGTCCAAGGCTATGAACATGGTCAACATTCGGGGTCTTGGCCTATCGCCACCTGTCATGAAGGGTGTATCTCCTCCACAGGGCTATTCAGCATTCCCTGCGTATCCGACTGCGCAAAGCAGCATGTTGCTGGTTGGCGACGGAGGCAGAGTGGCGGGCAAGGACGAAGACACGACCACCGTTAAGAGGATCGAGGACTTGGCGCAGCTCAGCCACGTTGTTTACGGCTTCGCCGAAGTCAAGTACAGCCAGCTTGTGCCAGTTGCACCAAGCGACCCGGCTCTAGGTATCGGCTCCACTGGAGTTGCTCGCAAGCCTAGTAGCGATGTAATTGACGACGACGATGACGACGACGACGATCTGACTCCCGATACTGTTCTGATCATCTCTGAAGAAGCGCTGGTACTGTTTGTCAAAACATTGGCAATGCTGAACAAGGCCATGGACCTGACTGGAAGTTACTGGAATCGGGCTCGCCGCAATAGCGGCGTTGACGGAGCAAGCCGAACCAACGCAAAGCTTGGCCAAGTTGTCTCGTGGATGCGCGACCGATTCAATGAGTGCTGCATCAAATCTGAGATTGTCGCACGCAAGCTCAAGCAGGCACAGCAGCAGCTACCAGCAGACCATCCCAGTCATCCTCAGAACCAGTCGGCAGCGTCCGGCTCTGCGACTGCGGTTGGTTCTGCCGAGAACATTCTGCTTACAACTGGCGTTACGGCCGAAAAGCTACTGTACGACCGCTCCCTAGAGATGAGCCGTCAGGCAGCCATTGACGAGCTCACCGGGCACAATCTAGCCGACTGCGATATTAATTACTGGACTGCCATCACAATGCTCCAAGCTGTCTTGGAAGAAGAAGAAGACTCGCCCAACGACAAGGCCGACGCCGAGGAAATCAATGGTCTCGATGGTGAAGACCGACGCTCGATTCAGAAGCGTAAGTGCCGCTGCAGTGTCTTTATGAGAGAGAGATGTACAGCTAACACCTCACAGTCCTCGAACAAATGCGAAGCCGGCAACGCGCTCTCAAGAAAAAACTCGATGTCCTCAGGACGCAGAAGCGCACTTCCATCACCAGTGCGCCCACGCCACACTCTGTCGGCCGCAGCTCGCCTTCCCCAGGTGCCGCCGCAGCAAAGTAAGTCGCGCGCAGAAGTAAACGGAAATGGCTACATATGTACATGTTCCGCAAACAAACAAACAAACACAACTTGGCATTTTCATCGGCGTCTACCATGGGAATAGGATGGTTTCCCTCTCCCGCACGCGGCCACCCTGCGTTTTACTTTTAGGTTTTCGCTTTTTTTTTATCTATATCTGTGCCTAGTTGGGGACAAATGAATGGCAGTGGTGCCTCTCATTCTCATTCTCGTGCAGGACCCTTTTTTTCGGCGCACGAAAGCATGCTTACTTGCTTGCTTGCATCCGCATATGATACCAGGATCTTGGGGCTAGCGATGACGTGCAGTCTTTTTTTTTTCAATTGTCAGGCGTTGAGTTCAACTACATAGCGGGGTCTGGGGTTGAATTTGGGTTTGGGTTTAGGTGTACGGCTTTTGGCGGTGTTTGGTGGTGTTTTGTTTGTTGTCACGGTGGTCGTTTCTCGAAGAAGTACATAGTTGGCGCGCTTATCACATGTATGTACCTACCTAGACTACTGTAGCTAGCTTTTTGGGGCAAGATGAAGATGAAGATGAAGATGAATACGAAGACGTAGTGGATTCTACAGTATGGTGTTGTGTTACTGTGCGTTGATGAGAGGAGAGTGGATGTGGATGTGGATGTGGATATACATAGGTTCATCGTATATTGGAAGGGTAAAGGTCGTAGGAGATGTTGATGTTGATGTTGATGTTGATGTTGATGTGATGCTTGTGAGTGAGTTTGTGCGGTTATATTCCTGCTACTACAGTAGTGTTACTAACTACACACGCGCATGTTTCTTTCTACCATGTGCGAGTTAGGTGGACTGGAAATCCAACAGGAGATGTAGCAGATGATTTATCCAGTAGATGGTTGTTGAATGAGTCTAGTTTGCACATTTAATCCTCCTCCCTTTCCAGTTGTCAAATGGGAACGGGAAATGGGAAAACAAAACTAATTCCTTGACTGACTGACTGACTGACTGAGTGCGGCTTTGTATTTTTGAACCAACAAGTCCGTAGTCTAGTTTTGTCGCTCAGGAATCTGCTTTCCTTTTTTCTTCTTCATTCATTCACATCAAGAAACGGAAATACTAATAATCTTGATATCCTCCTCAGGCTTCTCCTTGTAAACTTTGGTATTTTCAATCTTGTGAATGACGTCCATGCCAGCGACTGCACGGCCGAAGATGGTGTGTTTGTTGTCGAGCCAGGGCTACACGCATGGATAAGTCAGTAGAGAAGACAAACAGACAAACAGACAAACAGACAAACAGACAGACAAACAAACAGAGCAAGAAACAAAAACACAAACTCACAGTCTTCTCCGTCGTGACAAAAAACTGACTCCCATTTGAATTCGGCCCCGCATTCGCCATGCTCAGCGTATACGGCTTGTCGTGCTTCAAGTTTGAAAATTCGTCTGCGAATTCTTTACCCCAGATACTTTCTCCGCCCGTGCCGTCGCCGAGGGGGTCACCGGTTTGAATCATGAATTTGCGGATGACGCGGTGGAAGATGACATTGTTGTAGTAGTTGTTGCGGGCGTGTGTGACAAAGTTCTCGACGGCCTTGGGCGCAACGTCCGGGAAGAGACGGACGGTGATGTCGCCGTAGGTCGTGTGCAGCGTGGCTGTGGTGCCCGTTGCGGCGAGGGCTTTGTCGGCGTTTTGCTTGTTGGAGATGGCGGCGCGGGGTTTTTCGTTCTGGACGTCGCGCGTTGACTTTGTGGCGTTGGCGTCGTTGGTGTACATGTAAAAGCGGACTTTGCCGGATCCTGTAGAGACGAGCATAGCGTCTCGTGCTTCGGCTTCTTGGAGCAGTGGGTTCTCGCTCGCAGCCATTTCGACGGTGACGACGCCCTTTTTCTCGGGTTGGCCTTGGTAGAGACTCAGCCAGAGCGGGCGAATGGATTCTTCTTGGCCGTATAGCTTCACGAGCTTGTTGGTCAGCGTGTTGATGACTTTGACGCCGTACATGCTGCCGTATAGGATGAAGTTGCTCGTCTCGTCGAAAATGACATTCATGCGACCCCGTGTTGTGGGCTGGTCGAGCTCCCTCTCAACGGCTATCCGTCGACCAAACTCCATGTCCTCTAGGTGCTGGACAGCGGTGCCAGCCTGCTGCATGCTGGTGATGGTCTCGACTGATTCGTCGTACGTCCGATAGAGCTTGCCCGTTGCAAAATCGAACACGCGGACCTTGCGATCCGGAAAGGAAAAGGTCGCAAACTGGTGCCCGGTGGGGGATATGGTGAGCGACGAGGGCACGCATTTTGACTTTTTAAACTCAAACAAGTTCGTGGAGCTCTTCAGCGACCATACGTTGTCTGGCTTTTCATAATTTCCATTGGGCCTCCAGTATTCCACCATGCCCCCTTGATCGACGCTCACGACACAGTCGAATTCATTGTTGTACGCCATTATGCTGACCGACGCCCTGTGCACACTCTTCAGCATGTGCAGCGGCTCCGGATTCTCCCCCCTGCCATCATATATGCGGATCCAACTATTCTCTTCCGAGCTGACGGCGAGTTGAGGAAAGCTTGCGCCCCGGCCATGCAGCCAGCAGACCGCCCTAGGCGCATACTCGACGGTCAGCATGGCCAGGAGGTCGAATGTGACGACGTCGAAGATTTTGATCGTCTTGTCAGCGCCTGCAGTGGCAAAGCTACGGCCGTCGGCGCTCACGTTGACAGACTTGATTTCACCATTGTGCGCCCTGAACTCCTTGACAAACTCTATGCCGCCAAAGTCCTTCTTCCAGAACTTGACCACGCCGTCGACGGAGCTCGTTATGAGGAAGTCGGTGTGGGGCGTCAAAGTGGTGAAGCACAGCTGCTCGCGATGCATAAGTGATTTGGAGTAGCGGGTTGCGCCGGGCAGCGCGGCAACGTAGAGCTTCTCATACGGCAATTTGCGCCGTTTCCGCTTAGGCGCCGACGATGGGAGGGCCGGGCCGAAGCCATCGTCGTCGGAGGAGGATGTATCGTCTAGAGTAGGTGTTAGAAAGTTGGCGCGCGTGAGGTGCGGATTGGCCATACCGTCTTGCACCGGGGCAGCAGCGTGTCCGGCAGAGACGGTGCCGGCAGCCTCCATTTCGGCACGCGAGCGCTTCACCTTGCTCGGCGACTGGGATCCGTCGGCTTCCATGGTGAAGATGCGCAGTGAGGTTGTCGTGGGCGGATCGCCGTTCGCCTGTCGCCGGTCGCAAGCTCGATGATGCAGGGTCGGAGCTTCCAACGACAGTCTCCCGCACTCGGCAACAACATCACCACGACCATCGCCATCACCCACTGCCATTTCCCGCTCCCACCTTCACCTGGGCCGAGGCTGACACTTGCTATCCCCGACTACACATATACTGCTACACCTCTGTCCCGATCCCGCACCAACCCCGGCCGCCTTGCCATTACCGCCTCCCGCACCGGCACCATCACACCTACATCCACCGGCACCACCACACCTACAGCCACCGCACACCCCCACCATGAGCGGAAGCGGCGACCAGGAGCGGGACCACGCCCTCGAAGCTTACAAGTCCAAGCTGCTTGAGTCGAGAGAATGGGAGGCCAAGCTCAAGTCGCTGCGACTGGACATCAAGGGCCTCCAGCACGACTTTGACGTATCAGAAGACAACATCAAGGCGCTGCAGAGCGTCGGCCAGATAATAGGAGAGGTGCTGAAGCAGTTGGATGAGGAGCGATGTACGTGCGCGTTTGCAGGACCTGGAGACACGCCATACTAACCTCCCCGCAGTCATTGTCAAGGCATCGTCAGGGCCCCGTTACGTCGTCGGATGCCGGTCAAAGGTCGACAAGGCCAAGCTCAAGCAAGGCACGCGCGTGGCTCTGGATATGACGACGCTTACCATAATGCGCATGCTTCCCCGCGAGGTCGATCCGCTCGTCTACAACATGTCGCTCGAAGATCCTGGCCAGGTTAGCTTTGGCGGCATCGGTGGTCTCAACGAGCAGATCAGAGAGCTGCGTGAGGTGATTGAGCTGCCGCTGAAGAATCCAGAGCTGTTCCTACGGGTAGGCATCAAGCCGCCCAAGGGAGTGCTGCTCTACGGGCCGCCAGGCACGGGAAAGACACTTCTGGCACGTGCCGTGGCGAGCAGTCTGGAGACCAACTTCCTCAAGGTCGTCAGTTCGGCCATTGTTGACAAGTACATTGGAGAGTCGGCGCGTCTGATCCGCGAGATGTTTGGTTACGCAAAGGAGCATGAGCCCTGCATCATCTTCATGGACGAGATCGACGCTATTGGTGGACGACGCTTCTCTGAGGGAACTTCGGCAGATCGCGAGATTCAGCGAACTCTCATGGAACTGCTAAACCAACTTGACGGCTTCGACTACCTAGGACAGACCAAGATCATCATGGCGACAAACCGACCAGACACGCTCGACCCTGCTCTTCTCCGCGCTGGACGTCTGGACCGCAAGCTCGAAATCCCTCTGCCCAACGAAGTGGGTCGTTTGGAGATTCTCAAGATCCACTCCGCCAGCGTGGTGACGGACGGAGAGATTGACTTTGAGAGCATTGTGAAGATGAGTGATGGCATGAACGGTGCCGATCTCCGTAACGTAGTCACAGAAGCGTAAGTACCCGTCCTCTCCCCGTGTGGCTACAGCATGGCTAACCAACCCCCCTACAGTGGTCTCTTTGCCATCAAAGACTACCGCGACTCGATCAACCAGGACGACTTCAACAAGGCCGTGCGGAAGATGGCCGAGTCGAAGAAGCTCGAGGGCAAGCTGGACTACCAGAAGCTGTAGAGCCACACAGCCTAGACGCGTTTGATAATGATTGGAAAGCCAGAGCCATGAGCATCATGTACAATAGCATCGTAGGAAAGAGGCTGGAGTGATCACATGGACTTTTATTCCATGCAATTTTTGAACTTGATCATATTTGTGAAATCAACATACTAGTTGTTAAACTGCATTGGCGCCTTGCCATGTAAAGTACCGCGGCCTCTTTCGCCCGCAAGTCTTCCTAGGTCGATCGCGTCAAAATGAATCAGCGCATACGAGAAACATGGAAAAAGCTCTCATGTTCATTGGGCACACTACAAGTCGAACAACACAGAGTATCTTCCGTCACCTCCACGTATTCTCTACAGCCATATTTCATGCCAGCCCACAAAACACGCTACTTCTACTGCAAATACTTGTGTTCCTGCAACCACATCTTGACATCCTCGGCGTCTCTCTCCAGCCAAGCAGCCTTGGCACTAATAGCATCCAAGCTCTGCGACAGCGCCATATCGAAGCCCTTTGTGCTCTTGCTCTTGAAGAAAGCATTGATATCGTCCATGTGTTCGCGGTGAGTAAAGCCCGACGTGGTGATAGCAACTACAGAACTGAGCATGCTCAGGCTAGGAGGCAGCCTCCGCTCCAGCTCCTCCCAGTTGTCCTTGACCCACTGCCAGAGCGCGTGGCAGCCCTCTGCATGGGACCGCAAGGCGGCAATGGGCAGGTAGATGTCCTGGCCTTTGACCTCGTCGCTGAGAGCCATGGCCAGCGTGCGCTGGATGAGCTCGGGCGACTTGGCGCGACCGAGCGCGCGGAGAGCAGAGTTGCGCTCGTCGCTTGTGGCGGCGTTTCGCGTCTCGTTGACAATGACGTCGTACTAGGGATCATCAGCCTGGATTGCACGCATCGTAGTGCGAGGACTTACTTCTTCTTGCCCGCCGTTCGCTAGCACAATGGCATATACGCTACCGCGGATGTTGGGGTGGATGGCAGTCTTGTCGCCTGCCTTGAACTTGTCAAACATTTCAAAGCATGCCTTGGTAATCTTCTCGTCTCCAGCGATACCGGCAGCGCCGAACATGAGACCCTTGAATTGTTGCTCGATATGGCCATCTGTCTCGCTGAATGTCCATCCCAGCTCGTGTGCCTTCTCGGCACTGAGATCCAGTTGAAACTTCTTCAGAGCATCCCTGATCTTCTGGTCCTCGAACATCCATGCGCCCCGCAGGGAACCAATGCGACCCGTGACTTCGCCCCAGACGACAAACTCTGCCTCGTGTTTGAAGCTGTCCAGGAGCGAGAGTATACCAGACGTCTTTTGGTAGCCGGACGCGGCCAGCGAGCCAGCATCGGCAATCATACCAGCTCTGTCCTCAACAGTCAAGAGACCCTCCTTGGCCGAGATTCCAAGCTTCCTCAATCGCTCCGGCGAGTACGAAGTTCGGTAAAGACCGGAGTGGTCTGCGTTGAGCTTGAAGAAGTCGAGATCCTTGAGCTTGAAGTCGGCTTCGCGATCGAAAAGCGTCAAGTCCTCATCGACGCCTTCTTTGGTCCGCAGCGCAAGGAAGACAGGGTATAGGGTCTGGTCTTCCTCTGGCTTGACGTCGGCTGTACGGAGAAAGCGGTTCTGCTTGAGGTGGATAGAGTCGGTGCCCTCGGTAACGGTAACGACTGGGAAGCCGACCTTTTTGGTCCAGATGTCCATGACCTTGCCCACGTCTTTGCCGCTAGCATCAGCCAAAGCAGCCCACAGGTCCCCGGTCTCTGTGTTGCCATAGGCGTGCTTTTTAAGATAGCGGCGAATGCCCTCCATGAAGGTCTCTTCGCCGACATACTTGGAGATCATGCGGATCACACTAGAGCCTTTGGAGTAGGAGATGGCGTCGAAAATCTGGTTGATCTCGTCTGCGCGCTTGACGGGCACTTCAATAGGATGACTGCTGCGTAAAGAGTCGAGTGAAAGTGCGCTAGCTAGGTTGTCTGTAACATAGCCTTCCCAGACCTTCCAGTCAGGGTAGAAGACGTTGCAAGAGTACCACGACATCCAGGTTGCGAATCCCTCGTTGAGCCACAGGCCGTCCCAGAAATCCATGGTCACGAGGTTGCCGAACCATTGATGTGCGAGCTCGTGCTGCACCGTCTCGGCAACGCGCTGCTTGGTAGCCGCACCGCTGACCTTTTCATCAATAAGCACATCCACAACGCGATAGGTGACGAGGCCCCAGTTTTCCATGGCGCCTGCACTAAAGTCGGGGATAGCGACCATGTCCATCTTGGGTAGCGGGAAGGGGCTGTCAAAAGTCTTCTCGTAAAACTCCAGCGTCTTTGCGGCCAGCTCGAGAGAAAAACGGCCGTGTTCAATATCTCTGTCCTTTGGAGCATAGACTCGCACGGGGACGCGGAAGTTGTTTGTCTCGATGTAGTTGAGCTCACCGACAATGAAGCACAGGAGGTATGTCGACATGAGGGGCGTCGGGCTGAATGTGACGGCCTTGCGCTTTCCACCCGAGATGGTGCTGTCGACTTGCTTCTCTGACGCCACGTCCATGTTGCTGAGGCAGGTCATCTTGTCGTCAGCGATGAGGGTGACGGTGAACTTGGCCTTGAGGGCTGGCTCGTCGAAGCAAGGGAAGGCCCGCCTGGCATCTGTGGGCTCCATCTGCGAGGTGGCCATGTACGTGGTGGAGCCGTCGGCGGCCTTGAAGGATGAGCGGTAGAAGCCGGCCATGTTGTCGTTGAGGACGCCTGAGAAGGTCATGGTGAGCTTCGCCTGGCTGCCGCCGGGGATGGTCTGGTCGAAGGTGACCTTTGTCGTCTGCGCATCGTCGTCGGTGGTGACAGTGGGCGATTCGGTGATGACTTGCTGGCCGGCCGTGACCTTGGTCGAGTGGATCTTGAGCTCGTTGGTGTTGAGAGAAATCGAAGTGGTATCGTCGACAACGTCGAGACTGGTGGGGTGTCAGCGGGGGCTTCTCGTGACATGTGCATGTGCATACTCGATGGTGACGGTGCCTTGGTAGGTGAAGTTGGCAAAGTCTGGCTCCAGCGTCAGGTCATAGTGGATGGGCTTGACGTTGACGGGCAGCACCTCGCGGCCCTTGGTGATGTCTATGGACGAGTGGCCCTCTGCGCCAAAGTGTTTGCACATGTTTCGTCGGTGGGAACAGTGCCTTACAGTGACTAAGGCAGGGTGTCTGGAGGGTGGAGGGGAGCGGAGAGATGGTGTCGGCGAGGTAGCGGGGTAGCGAGAGGGGCGGGTGTTTGACGTGAGCGTGTGCAAGAGACTCCGACGTGGCTTCAGTCCAGCGAAACTGCAGCAAGAAGCGGTGATGGGTCTTGACACCACGAGACGGCCATGGTGGGTGAAGCGGTGCATCTAGCTTCTCGTGTCTGTGGCGCGACGTGCAGCACAATACCAAGAAACCCAAATAGAAAGCACGGAAGACGCACTAACACACGAACACACAATAGCAGATCCCAAAGGTATTCGCAGCCCTCTTCCTTTGCCAGCACGCTGCTTTAGAGCGACGGCACGACCCAGCATCAAAGACGCGATGCTGGGTCGTGCCGTATGCGGCTTAGTGCTCTGCTAGTCGTCGGTATTTAATCCTCACGTCGTCCGTTTTCTTCCGCTCAACATGCAAGAAAGTCCTCCCAGCGTCACCCTCTCCGCAGAGACGCTGTGTGTTCTGGCAATACAGCCAGTTCTTGCTAGAGAATAGCTAGCCCTCGTTTGAGCCCTTTCGCAATTCCTGCATGAGTGAAAGGGTATAGAAGTAGGGCTACATGACGTTGGTGTGCCTGTTCTGTGAGTTGTTGGTGTTGGACAGAGCAGTACTGCAGTAACATGTGCTTTTGGATGAATGATGGTTCCAATTTGTCTTGAATTGATGTTTCCGACTTGTCTTGAACTGATGGTTCGACTTGTCTTGAACTGATGGTTCGACTTGTCTTGAACTGATGGTTCGACTTGTCTTGAGTTGATGATTGCGACTTGTATCCAACCAGGCGTGGACGGACTCCAAGCACCCTACCGGATCTGTCATCAGTAGAAGCTGGTCGCTGGTATAAAGTGTGCTTTGTTAGAGGTGGAAATGTGGAGGTGCAAATGTATAGACAAATGTACAGGCAATGTAGAGCAGCGAGCGACCAATCACGACGGCCTGTTATGTGAGCGACTAGCGCGCTAGGGGATTTGGAAATTGATCCAGTCTCTCCCGCACCTGATCTCAGCATCACCACCGCCGACCACCCCATTGCTCCAGTCTCTCTCCCGCTCCGAGCCAGCTTCACACGACCATGTTGGCTCGCTCAGCACTGCGTACGGCTCGCTCAGCCGCTGCCACGGCCCGCAATGCCTCGGCCAAACCGGTACGCCTCCCGCATGGCCCAGCATGCCCCGACAGCTCGCGCGAGCGGCATCGACACCATCTCTCGCCGGGCTGCAATGCTCGGGCCTGTCCCCGCCTCCATTGAACAATCTGGCTGACGGAATCGGTGATACAGCGCTTTGCCTCGATGTCGACGTCTGCCGATGGCGCCGCCTCGGCATGGAAGAACAACGCCCTCCCCGCAGGCGCCACCATCTTCGCCGTCGGCTCAACTGCCTGGTACTGGCATCTCTACGGACGCCAGGTCGATGCCATGACTCCGGCGGAAGAAGGGTGAGTGCGCCTGAGCCGGTTCGCCCTGCGCTGATACACTGACGCTATGCTTGTACAGCCTGCACCCAACCCAATATCCGTGGGAGCACGAGAAGTGGTCCAAGACCTTCGACCACGGAGCGTACGTCCTCCTCGCTCTACCGCACATGCGTAGCACCCCCTAACCTGCCACAGTCTCCGCCGTGGCTTCCAGGTTTACCGCGAGGTCTGCGCCTCCTGCCACTCCATCTCCCGTGTGCCCTACCGCGCCGTCGTCGGCAAGTTCATGACGGTCGATGAGGCCAAGGCGCTCGCCGAAGAAAACGAGTACGACACAGAGCCTAACGACCAGGGTGATATCGAGAAGCGCCCCGGAAAGCTGTCCGACTATATGCCCGCCCCCTACAAGAACGACGAGGCCGCCCGCGCTGCCAACAACGGTGCTCTGCCCCCCGATCTATCGCTCATGGTCAAGGCCCGCCACGGCGGCTGCAACTACATCTTCAACCTGCTGACCGGCTACCCCGAGGAACCGCCTGCTGGTGCCGTTGTCCCAGAGGGCCTCAATTTCAACCCCTACTTCCCCGGTACCGGAATCGCCATGGCCCGTGTTCTGTACAACGACTTGGTCGAGTACGATGACGGCACCAAGGCTTCGACCTCGCAGATGGCCAAGGATGTGGTCGAGTTCCTCAACTGGACCGCCGAGCCTGAGATGGACGACCGCAAGAAGATGGGCTGGAAGGTTCTTGCTGTCACCAGTGTTTTGTTCACACTCAGTGTTTGGGTCAAGAGGCAAGCCTCCGCACCCCGTCATTTTACCCACAGCTAACAACCATGACAGGTACAAGTGGGCACCGCTAAAGACGCGGAAGATCATGTACCAGCCACCGCCAAACAAGAGCATTCTCGACCGCGTTCCCAAGCCAAACAACTCCGGCAAGACGAACCAATAAGTATTGAGTGGTTTTGCATTTGCGCGGTCCAGGTAGCGGAAGCGTGTGTTCTATATCGTGTACATTGCCAGGTACTTCCAACAATCACATTTCTTTGCCTCGTGACATCAAGTCCCATGCTCTTCATGTCGTTAATTTAAACATGCTTGTCTCTCAGTCCCCGTAAGCTAGCTTTCTCGCAAACCCAGTACCATCCGCTATTCCACCACGTACATCCTTTGACCGTAGCTCCACTTCTCCAAAATAATTAGGCTCGCTGACCTGACTAAAGCACAACGTTTTGAACAACCCGATGCTCCGGACGTTGTCCTTGTTAATCTTGACTCTCAGGTAGCTAAGCGACTTGACCTTGTCTGTCTCGTCTGCCCCGTTTGCATACTCCTCCAGAATAGCCGGCAACGAGGTATCTATATACCAGATGAACGCCCGCAAAGCTTCCTTCGCAAGACCCTTTCCCCGCGCGCCAGGTCTCGCAATCATAATCTCCAACTCGCCGACTGTGTCTCCTTTTTTTGTTTCGCAAGTATCTTGCTCATCACTATCTTGGTCACGCGGATACAAGAATAGATTCACATCCCCAATCATGCAATCGGGTGCATCTTCTCTTTCGGGCGTGACGTTAACCAGCGCTGGGAAATTTGGTGATGCTGTTGTCGTCGGGGCGTGAGGTGCAGTGCAGATGATGAAGGTTAGTTTGTCTGCGTCTTGACGCCAGGATGTTTGCATGGCGTATTCTTCCTCGAGGGTTAGTGGGTCGGATGCGGTGAGTTTTTGCAGGTTCTGGGTATCAGTTAGTCGGGTATGTTGAGGGATTTGGATGGGGGGGGGAGGTTTGGTGTGGCGTGTCTTTTTTTTTGGATACATACCTCGTCTTGCATCCATGAGTGGTAGGTGGGGACGTGGTGGGGAGTATATGGGACGAGGAGGAGGCGGGGTGTGAGGATTGCTGTGGGGGATATTAGTATTTTTGTATGTATGGCTTGATGGTTTCACGGTGAGTGACCTTGGTTCTCGTTGAGTTTCATGGTGGTGGTGGTGGTGGCTGGAAGGTTGGATTTTTCTTTCCTTTTCTCAATTTCGAACGTCGTTGTTTACGACTGAGGTGGTGAGGAAGTTTGGAAATACAATCTCGGCAGTAGATCTGATGGATCTGGTATGCTCACACGGAAACGAAACGTAACTGTGCGTATCTTTCCTCTCAGTATTACTCTTTCGTGACTAATATGATATGTCGTGTTCTACTGCACGTAGTTGGAGGATACCAACGACGTTGATCCACACCACGGTTAGGTAGGATTATTTGCCCGGACGCCGACGACGTGACGTGATTCACGCGACAACTTGCCGACTTTCGTATTGCCCAACAAGCACCAGATAGTATAACGCATGTTTGATTCCAGCTCAGAAGACACATAGATCCGGTTTTGAACTGGCCCGCGAAAGCGCGGTGTTATGTGTGACGCAGAGCGGGAAAGCATTGGACAATGCTTGAACGCAACCCACCTCCCTCCTCCACAGAACCGCCATCCCATCCTACCGACAAGAATCGTGCGCAGCCTACTCGTAGATCTACCACAGATACTTCCAACACGAAACTCTTTGTTCCCACGCAATTAACATAACCCGCGTGGAAAGCGCCCAGCCAAGGAACCCGTGCCCTCCGCCACCCACACAGCATCTTCCATACCACCCCCATCATCCCAAAATCCTTCTCGCCCGCCCCAAATGGACCAAACCCGCGTCCTAGTAACAGGCGGCTGCGGCTTCCTAGGCACAGCCATCGTCTCCGCCCTCCTCCGCACCAAACGCTACGCCATCACAGTCATAGACGTCAACCCGCCCTCACTCGGTAGCACCACGTTCACCAGCAGCGTCCGCTATGTCCGCTGCGACGTACTAGACGTATCCTCCCTTTCCAGCGTCTTCTCCGAAGCCCGACCTGCTGTTGTTATTCACACGGTGGGTGTGTTTCCCCTGGGCGCGAAGCGCTACTCGACGCGCGGAAAAAGCGGGATTTTTAAAATTAATGTCGAGGGGACGAGGAATGTTGTCGAGGTGAGTAGGGGGTGTGGTGTCAAGGCTTTTGTGTATACGAGTAGTTCGACTGTTGTTTTGGATAGGTTGGATGCGGATTTTAGGAATGTGGATGAGAGGTGGCCCGTGGGGGGTGTGCATACGTGTTATGGACAGAGCAAGGTAATTGATTTCTTGACTTTGTTGTGTTTTTGTTGTTTGGTGCTGAAAGACGCTTGTGCTGTTGTATATCTTCAATCTTCTCTTCGCCATCTCGTACAGAGTTCTCTCGGGCAATCAGTTCCCAACTATCCATCTCAATCCCACCAAACACCACTTCCTACCCACCCTACTAAACCCCCCCAAAAAAAATATAAAAATAAAGATAAAACCAAACTCACACCCCCCAGGCCATCGCCGAATCCCTCGTCCTCGCCGCCAACACCCCCACCTTCACCACCTGCGCCCTCCGCCCAACCCCCACCATCGGCCCCAACGACACCACCACCCTGATCCCCACCCTGCACGCCCTCATCGCCCTGCACGCCACGCCCTTCACCCTCGGCACCGCCACAAACCTGCAAGACTACGTCTACATCTCCAACGTAGCAGACGCCCACGTCCTCGCCGTGTCGAACCTGCTCACCTCGCAGACCGCAGCGGGACAAGCCATGTTCATCACGAATGGCGAGCCTGTTACCATGCGCGCCTTGTGTCTAGCTGTCTGGAAGGAATTCAGTCATGTTCCGCGGTATAGCGTTGGTGTTCCCGAGGGGCTGATGTGGTGGGTTGGGTATTGTGCTGAGTGGGTTGGCTGGATGGCGGGGACAGATGGTGTGCTTAGTCGCGGGGTTGTGAGTGATGGGTGTCGCGATCGCTATGTTAGTATTGCCAAGGCGAGGGCGTTGTTGGGGTATGAGCCTAGGGTTGGGTTGGACGAGGGCATTAGGATTAGTTGTCTGGTGAGTTGAGGGAGAGACTGTCTGTGTGAAGAAGAAGAAGAAGAAGAAGAAGAAGAAGAAGAAGAAGAAGAAGGGATGCTGACTTTGTGTAGCATTATAGGGCGAAATTGGAAGCGAGGAAGAAGACTTGACGACAGACACACTGGCCCATGGTGGGCTCTGTTGTATCGCATCAAATCGACTGTCGCACTTCTCCCCTTTTTGATAGGGGGCGAATGATGCAAGAGCTGTTGTGTGACTGTTCCAAAAAAGGCATACAAATGTACCGTCGGATGGCATTAGTCGTCGTAAGTTGTATGCTTAGAAAATGGGTTCCCAGCACGTTCATTCGAGCTACCATCACACTCGCTTCATCTATCCAACCACCTAGTTCACGACCTCTTCGGTCTCGTCAATAATCTCCTCTACAATTTCCTCAATCTCTTCCTGGTGCCCATCATCCGCCTGGCCAGGCGTCTCTCCCTTGAGGGTTGCCAGCTCGAGGTCGGCTCCTTCGTCGCGCAGCCTCTGGGTAACCTCCTCGCGCCACCTGCTCCACTCTTCCAGCATCTCGCGGCGAGCTTCCACCACTGCCTTGTTGGCAGAGCTCTTCTTGGCAACATCTTGCTCATCAAAGACCTTGGAGTAATTGCGCAGGTTTTTGCGAATCTCGGCCTGCTCTTCCTTGGAGAGAAGTGTCGGGGGGCGGGGGCGCCAGAGGAGCTGCTTGAAGCCTTCGATAGCTTCTTCGCGGAGGAGTGTACCTTTGAAATCGTAAAGATGGTAACCGTTCTCCATCTAGTGGATGTTAGCAGAAGGAAAAGGGTGTGATGGTGAAGATACATACGCGATGACGGAAAGCACTAGCAACGGTGGCGACATAGCGGCCGGTAGGGTCCCACTCAATATCAGTGACACCGTAGTGCTCTACTGTATCCATGAGCTGCAGGTTGGCGTTGACTTCCTTGTCACCCTTTTCAGACTCCTCCTTTGGCCTGTCGAAGCTCATGTCCCAGAACTCGAGTTCGAAAGACTGCTGAGACTGGAGAGCAGCGACAACGACGAATCGTCCCTTCGGTGACCAGTAGATGGCATTGCTGTTCTTCTTGTCAATGGTTCGAATGTGACGGAAGTTGCCAGGTGCGCCACCCTTGAGCTTCTCTGGAGCGAAGAAAGAGACAGCAGTCTTGGGACCGACAGCAGCGCCCTGAATGACCTCGCCAGTTGTGATGAGCACGAAGCGGTTGCCCTTGGGTTCCCAGGCAAAGTTGATGACAGTATCCTTGATTGAATCAACGACTTCAACGGGTACGCCCTTTTCGCGGACACGGAAGATCTCCAGATTAGTGGCGAGTGACTTCTTGGACTTGGAGTGACGGTCGACCTTGACACATACGTAGGCAGCTTCGGATTGCCAGTGCAGCTTCGCATCGGAGACGTTGAACAGATTTCGCGTGCGCACAATCTCTTTTGAGGGAACGGACATGAGGCCGACTTTGGCGGGATTGCTGCCGAGTTCGGGTGTCCAGTAGCAGAAAAGCTGCTCGTATGTCTTGATGCCCTCTCTCCGGGGTGTTGCGGGAGCCCATTCAAAGTCCATGACGCCCTCGATCTTGATAGAGGTCTTGTCGAGGAGGTTCATGCGCGGCAGCTCGTAGATGGAGATGGACTGGCCCTGGGTCATGCGCGCGACATACTTGTCATCGGAAGACCACTTGAAAGTCGGCCACTGCAGCTTCTTCTTGACGGGGTTACCCTCATCGTCGGTGCCACCAGGTACGTCAATGGTAGCAAAGGAGCGCAGAGGCTTGCCAGTGGCAATGTCCCAGATGATGTAGTTCTTGCCGTCCTCCTCAAGCGAGAGCGATGGGACGGGGTGGTTCTCGTCGACTTGGAGCGGGCGGTGGGACCACGTGGTGAGATACCTCTCGCTGGGCGAGAAGTCGACGAGATTGACGCCGGGATGGGCGAAGCGCTTCTGTCTGCTCCAGGCCTTGCCACCCCACAGCTGGACACCCTGGGCGTGCATAGAGGTGAGGTAGGTTCCCTGGGGCGACCACTGGATGAAGGACTCGGTCCAGTTCTCGCGGTCGACAACCTGCTCGGGCTGGTCTTCCTTCTCGTTCCAGAAGACGCCGACCTTCTCCTGGCGGTACATGGCCATCTGATCGCGGCTGTCGGCGTCGCCCAGCCACCACCTCAGGTGCTCCTTCTGCTCAAAGGGCGGGATCTCGGGCGCGTGGTACTCCTCGTCGATGCGTCCCTCCTTGCCGTAGCGGTCGATGTCGGTGAGCTTGTTGACGGCCATGGTGTGTTTCTTGTCAAGCGCGGTGCCGTTCAGCTGCTTGACGGCCGCGATGGCCTCGGCGGGCGCGCTGTATTCGACAAAGGCATATCTGTAGCGCCGTCAGCCCCGGTGCAGTATGCCATGGCCGCTGCAACCTACCCCTCCGTCTTGCCCGTCTCGCCGACGGGCATGTGCACGCCGTCGTCCTTGACCTTACCTACGCTGTTGAGCTTCCTCAGCACAAACTTGACGAGCTTGGCCTTGCTGTCCTCGGGCACCACGGGCAGGCCATCGATCACTACAAAGGCGTCGAGCCCCTCGTCGAGCCGCACCTGGAACTGGTCTTCAATGTCGGTAAAGTCGATTTGGCTCTCGTCGAATTCGTCGTCGCCGTCCATTGGCAGGTTCGAGTACGCGGATGCCATGGTTGCGATCGTGAGTGCAGTGCAGTTGCGGGGCTTGGTTATAACTTTGCGACAGCCCCAGGTAATTTTGGTGCGCGCTAGTGGGATCGTTAAAACACCGCCACTCCGACTCCCTGCCTTTGCATGTCACAACATCGTGACTCTTATACCCTGCCATTATTCATTACACTATACACACAACACGCCCAAAACATGACTGCATCGTCAATGAGTCAACCACGACTCCCAGAAGAACAAGCCAACCACCGCCCACTGGAAACATGTACAATGCATCAAAGGCCACACACACACACCCAACCGCAGTGCGCCCCTACCAACGTGAACTAGATTGCACTCATCTTCTCGTCGCGTCAGCTCTGACGTGTTCAGCCCGTTGAAGCCCATCGTACGAGTCCGCATGCCGCCCAGGGAAGGTATACGCTAGAAGAACAGAAAACAAATAAGCAATCGGCTAGCCCTACGAGCCGCGCTTACCTTCACCCAAGTCTGTCATTGGGGTCTTGACCAACCTTCCGCTCGCCGAAACTCGTTTTTGCAGTCGTGCGTCCCGTTCACGCGCTCGTTCTGACGGCGAGCTGCCGTTTCCTGCCATGATAGGCGGCAACGACGGCAGTTTCTCTGCGCTGGGCGGGGGCTGACTTGCCACCATGGGTGCTGGACGTTTACCACCACGCTGCTCCGTCTTGAACTCAAGGTAGCTTCGTGCCGAGTGCCCGAGTGGGAAGGGTGCAGGCAGCATCGGCAACTCTGCACCGTTTTGTAGCAGTAGCTCTGCGACGGGGAAGGCTTTGCGGATAGGCTGTGCTGTAGCTGGGTGGGTGGCTGAGCCCGGAGAGCTTGCGGGTGATGCTGTCGCCGAGGGGGATGCTGGGTCGGCGGCTGCAAGCGCGAGAAATACTGCGTGTGTACCTCGTGATCGATCGCGCGCGTTGGCATTCGCTCTCAGTGCCAGCGCGTAGAGTACGTTCTGAATGTCGTTCTTCTTAACCGACGCCAACAGCGTCTCCTCTGGGTTTGCGTAGTGCGACATGTTTGGTGTAATGGGTGCCACGAAGGCCCGATCGGCGTACTTTGACGTGATGAAGTGCAGCCTTTGTTCTCTGGTCGACATGGACCCTGGCTTCAGCCCTGGGTCTAGCCTTGCTTCCCAGATGGCGTTGCTGATGCGGTTGCCAATCTTGAGCAGTATCTCGATGATATCGGGAGTAAAGGACGTGACATCCAAAGTCAAAGAGCGCACCTTTGTGATGTGCGTGCCCAGTGATCGATGAATACCACTGCACTCGATGCAAATGATGATGCCGAGATTGATGGAAACCCAGTCGACTTTGATCTCAGTACCGCAGTCGGCGCACATCCTGTTGTTAGCATCTGCATCTCTTACTTGCTTAAGCAGCTTGCCTTCGTCGCCAAACGCTTCCTCTCGTCGGTAGCCGCCAGGCCGATCGCCTACTGTAGCATGTCGCGCCGGTGCCTTGGAGCCGTATGTGTTGCGATGACTGGACATGGAGGGACTCTTTCCGGTGAGTACTGATGCAATGTCACGATGCGTTTGTCCAGGCAGCGAATCGGTTGATGGCCGGTCGGGCTTTCCTGCCGTCTCGACGGCTGTCTGCAAAGCATTGTTGACCGCGCTGATCCACGACTTCATGTCTTCTTCGTTGGTTGCCTGATAGACTCGAGTATATTGTGGGGTGATGACTTCGAAGCAAAATCTGCGGTCCGCGTTACGTGCTTCCCTTACTGAAGCCATGCGAAGGTCGATTGGCTCCATGTGAAGCTCCAAACTTTGCTTCCAATTGGTATACTCTGAAAGCCTGCCCTGATCAAGGACGATCCAGAATCTGGGGGATTGTCAGCATCGTTCTAGTCAGTAGAGACTGTACCCACTTGTGCCAGGCTTGCTTGTTCAAGCCCTTGGGATCCACATGGCTTCCAGGCCTGCTCAGCGCCCACAAAAGACCTTCTTTGCGATGCGCACCTGAACCAGCTTCAGCCATGGCAGCAGGGTCCTTTTCTTCGAGATCTCGAATCCCCTTGAACTTGTCTGGCTGCGGCATCACCGTTGCCAGACTTGCTTTGGTGGCCTCGGGACTTTGCGGTAATGCTATGGAGGAGGGGATGCTTGTAGATGAGATGGTCTGGGGAGGCATTACTGTACTCTGGAACATGGGCACAAGGCTACCTTTGCGGCCAGGAGGCGGCTCTGGATCTGATCTCGACATCGTCCGCGGCACACTACCCGTTGATACTACGGGGGATGTGAGCGAAGGCGCAGGCACCTCATCAAAAGTCTTCTTGGTCGTCTCCAGCGCGCGCCTCTTCTCCTCTCTTTCGGTCCTCTGAATCTGAAACTCCTTATCCGCCTCTTTCACCTCGCAACTCAGGGCCTCTAGATGTGGCAACATGGTCTCGATTTTCTTTGCCGTCTCTAGGTAGCGCTTGGCTTGGGCGTCGGCATATCGCGTGAGGTGGGAGAGGACCTCTTGATCTTTGCGGCCTCCATGCAAGTCCTGCATAAAGGACGAGTAGTCGAATCGCTTTAGCTCAAAGTTCCGCCTCTTTGCTTGGTATTTGAAATCCGTCTCGGCGCGTTTCTTCTCTTTGAGCGAATCTTGTCGTTGCCCAAGGTATCTCCCCAGATACTGGTAGTAATCTTTACTCTCCTCTTCAAAGTCTTTGCGCTTTGTCTCGGCTTGCTTGATGTCGATGTTGTAAAGCTTATATATGGGATCAATGATGAGTTTTTGGATATTGGTCGTGTTTGACTTTTCGTATCCGAGTATCTCCTTGGCGATCTTGTCAAAGTAGTGATCAATGGCCGGCTGCACTGCGTTTGCGTTGGACGACGAGGCCTCTCTGAGCGCATCCATGAGGTCGGCCATGGCATTGTTGCAAGCCACCTGGGCCTCCATGGCTGACTCGGCGCGTTTGAGGACTTTCTTCCATCTTGTGCGCATGTTGCCCGTCTTCTGCTCGAGCGACTTCATCGTGGCGCGGAACAGCGGCCCATCATCGGTCTGGCTGAGATCCTCGCCCGGACGCGACACGTCGAGCTTCACAGGCGCAGTCCCGCTCGTCAGGATGGTTGTTTGGCTGGGTATGAGGCCTAGACTATGCTCGGGGATGGGTTCGCAGATTGGTGATCTCGGTGGTATGCTGTCCCACTCGCGGTCTTCGCCCACCGAGTCGCTCACTCTGGACTCTATCGACTGTGTCGAGGGCACGCGCAGCCGGGGAGGGAGGCCGAGTTCCAGGCGCGGGGAGGGGGATTTTGGACTCTGCAGCTGGCGCGCCGTGTCTGGACTGGTCAGCGGGGCTGTTGGGGACAAGACGGGGGGGGGGGGGGGGAAGGGCACAAACTTTGGACCCAGAATGTGAAGCTCGCCAGCGTCTCGAGGCGGTGTGCGCGCTGGTCATACTCGACAAACTGGAGCGTGTCAGCAGTGGGCGCCGTGGGGAGCGGATGGTATACACACACTGCAGCTTGTGCGCCAACCGCCGGCGCGCGACTCGGGGGTGCGGGGCGGCGTCCATTTCCACGACCACTGGAACTGGACCGACGAGTGGCCGCTGGTGGAGTAGTCGCCAACCAGCTCGACCTGGGGGTTCTTGTGGAGGTTGGGGTTGGCGTGGAACTCGCGCGTGACGAGATTGTCGAGGTCCTTTGGGCTCGAGGCAAAGACAAAGGTCAGGCCGTTGATGTTGGTGTCGACGAGGCCGGTGGGGGCGCCTGGGCCGGCCGTGTTGGCGGTGTAGATGGTGGGGACGGCGAGGTGTTGGCGCAGGATGCAGGTGAAGTTGAACGTCAGCTCGTCGTCGTTGGGCAGGCGTAGGAGGAAGGCTGGGGGGCCGTCGGCGTGGGGCGCGGCGTCGGGGTCCTGGACGTACTCGATGACGCTGTCGTCGCCGAGCTCGCGCCTGGCGGCATAGCGGGTGGCGGGGAAGGCATTGGGCGCGATGTTGAGCAGCGTGCGGCTGCGGGCGCTGGTGATGTTGAGCGCGGCCACGGAGACTGGGGGCGGGTTAGCGGAGCTGCGTCGCGGCCATGGCGTAGGCGACGGGTGACAGGCGGCCGTCGAGGCTTACATCGAGTCTGGTCGCGCAGATAGAGGGCGCCTGCATCGCCCGCCTTGCTGTTGACGGCGCCCATGCCCGCTAGCAGCAGCAGCCCGTCGGGGGGGACGGGGTCGAGGGCGACGACGGGGAGAGGGGCGGGCGGGTCGTGTGCAGCGAGGACGGGGCCGGCATCGACGACACACGAGCAGAGGCGGCGGCTATGGGGGATAGGATACGCTGTAGATATGTCGGGTGGGATACAGTACAAGTACAAGCACAAGCACAAGGGCACAAAAGCGTAGCAATGTAGACAAAGCGCGGCGCCATGCCCGGGGAAACCTGTCCCTGCATTCGCTGCGGGAAAAGGCCCACCTGCCTAGTGGCTGCCATGCATCTCAGAAGCTGCATGTACCGCCGCGACCTATCGTGAAGCCCTACGTATCGTGAAGCCCTACGTATCATCGAGACTCCAACATGCCTCTGCGCATCCCCACGCTCCGCCATGCCCTCCGCCAGCCCCTCCCCGCCCCCCGTGCGATGCAGCGCCGCTGGGCCCAGGTGCATGACGCCCGCCGATTCCTGGTCACGGACGGCTCCCAGGCGCGCATCCTCGCCAAGTACAAGGAGAAGCTCGAGCACAAGGCGCGGGAAAAGGGCGTCAGGGACCTCGAAGAGCTCAGGGAGCAGTACAAGGACCGGATCGAGGAACTGAGGAAGCAGGCCATTGTGCCCGGCGCGACAGGTCCTTTGACACCGCCGCCCGAGACAAGCTCGACCACGACCACGACCACGACCACCCCCACCCCCACCACATCACAACCACACCCAAAGAGCCCGTGGCCGTCGCCGCCCCCGCCGCCCGCTGCCACGGGCTCCCCCTCGGCGCCGCCGCCCGGAGTCAAGACGCTCAATTCCTTCCTCGACCTCGACAAAGTCCAGACGCTGCCTGACAAGGAAGTCCAGGCCCTGTGGCGGCTACGACACGCTGCCAATCCACAGAGCATCCACTTCGCCGTCCCAGCCACGACCTTCTCCCACCTCCTCCGCAGCGCGAAGCAACACCCCTCGTTTGTGCTCCCCGTTCCCCGCGAGATACCCGCCGACGCCCCATCAGCGCCACACGAGCAGCCCCAGACACAGCAAGCCGCCGAGCTGCACTATCTGCAGTTCTCCCACCCGCACCGAGATACCACCACTCTCATGTTCACCACCCTGGCAGAGTTCAAGCTGAGGGGCGAGTTCGCGAGTCCGCACACCACCATCACCTTCCACCAGGAGCTCGCCGACAGCCACAACTTGGTCCTGGGCCAGGGCCTGGTCATCGAGAACAGGGGCGTGAGCGTCGACGAGGCCAGGTGGCTCGTCATGTGCATGCAAAAGTTCTACGTGCAGACGGAAGAGGGCAGGGCACGCAGCCAGCTGCTCGACATGTTCACCCGCGGAGACAGCGCCTTCCAGGTAGAGCGACTTATAGACGAGGCCGAGAAGATATTGTAATTCTACATGTCGCCCACCTATCCCCTGAGCGGGAAGCACATGCTGCACGAGACACGTCTGCCGGCACAGCGGGCATTCGGGCTTCTCCCGCGCCCAGTCTCCGATACACGTCCAGCAGAAGACATGTCCACACGTCGTGACACTCGGATCCTTCATCTCGTCTAGGCACAGCGTGCATTTCCGATTGCCACCACCAATCCATCCCATTGTCTCCTCGTTCTCCAGCTCATATCTTGCCTTGTCCAACGCTGGCGTGTGCGTCCACTTTTGCACGTCCGACGGCGCAGCCGTGGGGAGCGCAGACGCTGCGTCGAACAGTAACGCGTTGTTGGCGCTGTAGGCGTTGGGGTCCAGGGAGACTTCTGCGCCACCGCTTACAATAGCCGACGTGCCTTGCGGATGACCGCCACCCACTGCCGCCGTCGACGACGTGACAGTATTGTGTAAATGTAGATATGCCTGTACAGCCATTTGTAGCACCAGTAGCACACCCAGGACTTCGTACCCAGCGCGATTATCGCCCTCGGGCACCTGGCGCGTAAAAATGTACCTCAGCCCCCATATCCGTTTCGAGAGGTGATAGTAGCTCCCCGAGAAGTAAAACGTCGCCAGCGAGAGCGCGTACACAGGCGACGGTGAAGTAATAGTGTCGAGGTTCTCCAGCAAGTAATTCTGCAACCGCATCCCCATCGGTCGTCCTACCCGCATCTTGTCCGCACCACCACTTTCCCTCGCCTCTTCCTGCGCCCTCACCTGCCGCCTCGCATACCACCGTACATTCGCCTCGAGCTTCGCACGCACCCTGCGTCTAAACGCCGGCAGCGCCCTTCCCAGCACATACGGCCCTAGTATACAGCTGAGTATATATCCTGCGCGCCGTCCCAGCGCCGGCAGCCGCCCGCTCTCGCTCTCCACCTGCACGATATCCGTGTACTCCTCGCCCAGCGTCCGGTTCCCGAGCAGCGTCGTCAGGCCGAGGTAGAGGAGCTCGCCGAGCACACGCGTCTCGGACGCGTAGGTGTGTGCGGTGCGCGCGCCGTAGAGCTTGCGGACGAGGGTGGAGAGGTGGTCGAGGAGGACGCTGGAGAAGTAGGCGTCCTTTTGGTGGGACCGGATTATGTCGGGGGAGGCGGCGAAGGGGTAGGCGTAGCGTGGTGGTGGGTGGTAGGACATGTTTGGGTTGGGTGGGTGGGAAGAGCGTGTGTTGTTGGTGCTGGGGATGGTAGGGGAGGTATGCCTCGGCTCGGCTAACTACTGTATGTATGGACTAGAGTAGGTCGTCAAGCCATGGGATGTTCACAAGCTCGTCGAAAATGTAATTATGTGGAAAGTGATTTGGAAATTAATCGTGTTCAACCTTGGTTTATAACTTGTAAAGAGCATTCATACAGCTGCGTTGAGCACAACCACGTAGCATTAGTAGTAAAACGGGCTTTCACGACCGAGTTAACCTCCATGTTACCATTTCATTTCCTCCCATGCCACCAAGGCCAAACATATCCAACCTTCTCATCACTCCACCGAGTCATCGCAGTAGAAACAAAAGCTCTACTCTCCACCGCCATCGCACCTCACCCCTACCCCATCCTCCCAACTTTCTGCCTCTTCCCTCCAACACGCGCCTTGTATTCCGCGACCAAATCCGGCGCACCCTCTAGATCTTCTTCAGGGAGCCAATCGTGACTATCTTCATATTCACCCCATTTAACGAGGTAGTAAGTCTTGCCGTCCTCTTGGAAGTGCTCGACGATGGACTCGACGACGTATTCTTCTGCGCTGTCTGCGTCCTCGTCGGTGCTGTCGTGCTTGGGTGAATCGCGGTCTGATGGCGGGGGGTGCGTGCGGATAGTGTTGTGTGCGGGTTCGTTGGGTTCGCGGTGCCGCTGCGGTAGCTGGGCGGGTAGAGTGTCGTCTGAGTTGGATGATGTGGGTGATGACTGGTCAGCGGAAGGCGGTGCGGTACCTTGTGAGAGCGCGTTGTCTGAAGCGTTCGCGAGCGCTAGGTCCGCGGCATCCTTTGCATAGGAAGGCCCGGTGGGATTCTGCCGGGGAAGAGACGTGGAAAGACTCCGAGGTAGTAATGAGGTGGGCAGGGCGCTGTTGGCGAAAAAGGCTGAACGCGATACACTGGGGGATGTCTGGGTTGACTGTCTAGTGTGTTCGGTCCGGCGAATGGTCGTATTGGGCTCACTGTCTAACAACTCTTCGCGCATCTCATCCTCAAGTCGTCGAGAACTAAACATCAAGCCCCCCGATCTTCTACTGCCTCTTCCGCGACTTCCCCTTGGCCTCCCCCTGGCTCGTGTGGGAAATGCAACAGGGAGACTCAATCCACTTAGTATACGACTTCCTCTGCCGGTATTTGATTCCTTCGCATTCTTACGCAGTTGCAGGCGTGCCAGGTCCTCGGCCTCTGTGCGTATCGCAATAGCCTCAGCCTCAGCCTCGAGTCTAAACTGCTCCGTTTCGTAGCGCTCCAATTCAGCCGGGGAAACGAATTGCATAATACGCACCAAGTCCACATCCGCGACCTCTGTGCGAGCAAGACTGCCATGTCCGTCCTCAGCTCGACGGGCATATCTTATCTCAACCGCGTATCGCTCTCGCTTTATAGCGTCCTCGGTCTGCCGACGATACAATATTCGTGTTCGCGCATACGGAACAGGGCAGTCGTTGGGCAGCCGTGCGGTAACAATCGCAGGTTCTTTGCGAACGCGCCACAGTTGCTCGTAGACTTCGGCGCCAGGCGTATACTGCCACTGCCATGCAAGTCAGATGTGTTTCTAGTGACCCTGCTGTGTCGTACTAGCCGTGTCTTGCCTCTGCCCCGTCCCCTGCCCTGTCCGACGCCGCAACCGCCCCTCGATCCTCTGCCTGACATGCCGCTGATGCGATGGGTGCCACGTGTATATGTGGCCGTCATGACGACGGTTGCGTAGTGAGCAAGGGGCGCGTGGGGCGCGTGGGGATGCATTGCTTCCTCTGACTTATTCAATGGGGCTTATGTCAGCTAATGCGACTCGTGGAACTCACCACGGCAGTGACATTTCCACCTCTGCTACAGGCACAATGCCATGAATCTAGAAACTATGAGGCAGGGATAGAACACGGTTGCGTGAACGTCTCAGCGCAGTCTACGTTACCTCGCAAACACCCTCTCACGACACCCACGCGACAGCTTAGACGCCGTCCATAACTTCACCTCACTCCCTCCTTTAGCAAGTTGTTCGTCACGCTAGCGTACCAAATGGTACCAGTGATCGTCCCAGGCTTGGCGACGACTAAGCATTACCCAGGTGTGAAGCTTAGCATTCACGTCTAGTGAACTCGCTTCGGATCTACGACGGTAATGTCTCACTAGTGTTCATATGTCGGCGACCAAATGCCGGGCATTTGGGACATATCGACAAGTAAAGCGCCTACTGTCAGTCCTCGCAGCGCTTGAACTGGCTCATCCTATGCTTGGGTCTTAGATTGCCTCGCGGTATCATCATGAATATGACGGCAGCTCGACCGGCGAGTCGGATACTGGAGAGCAAGTTTCCGCAGCTACTGATTCTGCTCACGCACATCAACAGGCCACTCGTCCATAACCGGCCTCAGGCTACATCCGATGTGATCAAGCTCTGGTTGCATACCAATTCAATCCTCACCGTAGCCATCATGGCCTTCTTATTTCTCTGGCTATGCTTCTGGAAAATCCTTGGGTAGCTTTGGTTGATCTTCTGGGGCTGATAGTTCAAGCACGGTTTTTGTATCCATAGGTAAGCAAGGCGTGACTATCGCGGAAGCAGCACACTGTTCTCCTCACAATCACAAGGGATGAGAATCCCCGCTCTCCTGTATACTGCATGATATATTTCTCGCTTGACTAACCCCACCTCAGAATTAGTGTTCTGCTTGCAGAAAGTGCCCTTGGCGAAGCTATCAGCAAAAGACAGTAACCAGCTCTCAAACGAAACAGTGGAAAAAAGGAAGTAGCGGATTCAGAGCATAGGTAGGGATCAATACAAAGAAAACCGTGAGAAGTGTAAAGTCGACCAAGGACTTGATAAGATCTGCTACCACTAGACTTTTGCCCTCCAGTCCCAGCCCACCAGAGATACCCTGGTAGCAAGTAGTAGAAATCCTCCCACGAAGAACGACATACCTGCCCAGATATTCGCATATGTGTAGCTACCATTGTGACTCTGAATAAGCGCTCCGGCGAGAGGTGGTCCTGTGAAACTTGATACGCTCACGACAGTAAAGGCCATTCCCATCCTCACGCCTGATTTCTTCAAGTCCTTCTCACGGCTCATACTGCCGATTACCGCCGGCCAAAGGGCCTGAATAACGGCGCTTCCACTTCCGTATATTACAGCAAATACGTACAAGGTAGCGATGGTCTTGATCCCAATCCATGCAAACATCATAACACCACAGAGGAAAGCGAAGGGTATGAGAACGTTGAGACCCCCAATCTTATCAGCATAATAGGTGGGCAACAGTCGAAAGACAAAACCCATGCAGACTTGCACCAGGAGCAGGTTGATGCTTTGCTGGTAAGTGGCGCCGAGAACATTCCGTGCATAACTTCCAATGTAGAAGAAGGCAAAATACAAGCCCCAGAAACTGAAAAAAGGCGCCAGCACAGTACAACGCGTAGGGCAATTCCGTGAAGCTTGCCCAATCCACTAGCGGGCCAGTTTTCCTAGGTGGGAGCCGAGTACGATACAAGGTAATGGTGATGGCGTTCATGAGTAGCATGATGAAGCCGATGATACGTATGGTCCACGGGAAGCCCAAGGTAGGCAGGCATTGTTGCACGATAACTGGAAAGATGACGCCGCCAGTGCAGGATCCTAGGGCTGTGAAGCCCAGCGCAAAGGCACGGCGCTTGACAAAGTAGGTGGACACCAGGGCCATTGATGGGCAAAACTGCAGCCCGTTTGCAATACCTAGACAGACGCCTTGCGAGAGAAAGACGTGCCATACACTTTTGCTCTCAGCCAGCGTAAAGATGCCGAGTAGCTGGAAGCATGCGCCAGCGATGTAGACTGGGCGAAAGAGTCCAGCATCCGTAGCACGGCCTGTAAAAGTGCCGAGGAAGAAGAGTAGAAAGACCTGGAGGGATCCAATCCATGATATTGTCGAGGGCGAGATGCCGAGCGTGTTTTCGTAGTACGTCTGATATACGCCGAATGATGTAAAAAACCCAAAGGTGGTCAGGATGGTCAGGTGTGTGCAGAGAACCTGCATCCAAGCTGTGAAACCGCCGTCAGGAGCTGGACCCGGATCGAATGATGCTGCCGAGCGGCGCGACAGCATGCGTGTAAGAGCAGGCTGATGTGGCTTGACATGCGGATGTTGCACTGCGTGGTCTCTGACTTCGGCATCCAGTGTGGCTTCTTGTATCTCGACGTCGCGCGCGCTCGGCCATGTCTGCAGGTTGCGCTCCACATCAGTGTTTGCGGTGGCATGGCTCTCCCGCTCCGCGTTCTTTTCCGCGTCGACGCTTCGATCCGTCATTGTAACTTGCTATTCGTGAATACCAGCAAGTCTAGAGAACGAGACTGCATGGGCATGCCTGCGATGAACAGAGATTTTGGGCATGCAGGAATGGACGGGTTGCTTTTCTTGAGCACGTTAATCCATGACGCCCGCGGAAGGGAATGCACATCATTGCCTCGTGCAGCAGATTGCAACTCTGCCAAGACGCCACTAAACTATAAACACGAAGGGCAGATTTTCCGACAATGAGAAGACTCAGTGGCGCCACGTCTTCTGATATGAATGTTTTGTCGCCGTCGACTTGGACTTCATCTGTATCAGACTCTGCTTTGCACAAGGCAATGCCTATAAATATCACTACTGTAGAGATGATTAATCCAAGATACAAAATCTGTTACTAAGATAATTAATTGAATTAATGGGAAACTTAGAACACAAAAGATGATGATTAATTCACCTACTTCTGTTTGTTTGGCTTATTCTTCCAAGGTCTGCTAACACCCGAGCGAATGTCTGGTGCCACAGTACGGCGACCCGGTGTACTTCAATGAACATTTGCCTGTTCGACTATATAAGACTAACCACTACCAGTTTCTCCACTAATCGATTGGGCTGCAACACGCAACTGATGGTATAGTTGAACAATACTGTACGTGAGTGTTTGGGCCCGCAAATACAAGCCATTAGGGGTGATCAACTGACGAGACTGATCTATAACATAGACGGAAACTGCGCTCGCGTGTCGAGCCCAGAGTCAGACGTCGATAGTACACCATCTCCTACGTCTAATAACGACAGGCTTTCCGAGTCTCCACTAACACCCTCCGAAAGAAACCTTAACGCAGTTCCGGATTCAATAAGAACAGATCGGCATCCTCGTGCACCCCAAGCGCCGCCTCATACTTTGCCTCTTTCCATACGCGATATGTCTGAATCTAACACTGGTGATAGTCAAACACCACACATGCAACCGCCGACTAGGGGAAACTCGCCAAACCGCGCCGAAGCTCATGGGGTAGCATATCCTGCGTCGAGTATATTTCCTACTCGCACAGATCCTGATCATCCAAGTCACACTGGCAGCCCAATTGACCCCTCGTCACGAGAACCTGGACCCCCTCCACCGTACAGCCCTGCGCCCAGTTACCGGTCCCTGGCGCCTAGTTACCGGTCCCTGGCGCCTAGTTACCGGTCCACGGCGCCCACGACTCATTTCGATCGTGATCTCCAGCCTCCCCATCGAGCTGGACCTCCACAAGTATCTACCGCTGGCTCATCTACACGGTCACAAGCTCATGCCTACCAGATTCCAACTGAGAGAGGTCCTCGGGGGCCGCCGGGAAATTCTCTTCCTCCAATCTATCGGCCGCGATCACCTCATCAAGATGCACAAATTCCTCGGATGCCTCGAACTCATCGAGATCCTGTATTTCCACCTCAGCAACAGTCTACACCTCGAGCTACACCTCAGGCACGACCAGTTCCCAATTTGTATAATAACAATGTTGGCTGCAGGCGAACGGAAAGATCAACGGATTGCGTCAACTCGAGCAGACTTACCGACTGCACGGGCTGCGTCGACTCCCGCTGGCTGGAGAACTGCACTAATTGCGTCAATTCCAGTCATTGCTCAAACTCCACGTACCTGGTTGACTGCTCGAGATGCGACGACTGTCACTCATGTGTTGACTGCTATGACTGTAACGGTCTTGTCGATGCAGTTGGAGTCAGACACAAGTACGCCTAGCTCCAGCAGACTCTGCATTCTTACGATGTATATTAAAAGTTTCCAGAACGCTGGATATGTGGAGCTAACAGACTCATTTGGATGCGCCATTATAGGGATATGTAGTATGCCTCCGAGCCATGATGTACGATCAGATCAGGCACTAGGACCTGATTTAAATCTCAACAAATTTTCCAATTCATAGACTGTGTATCAGATTCATCTTGATGGGCGCCTTATCGGTATCGAAGGCTGTTCTCAAGCTTATGATGCATGTCAGAGATGACGTCGTGGCTGCATGCCTTTCCCGCCGCGTCTCCTCACCTTTTAACCATGGAGCAGGTTATATGTATCTATGCACCTTTTACTCCTAGAAACAATCTCTTCGTACCATTCTGTTGATATCTTACTCGTATCTAGCCCAGCAAGCACGTTCAACATGGGATGTGGTGAATCGTCGCTCCGCGGGATACCGATTTCGCATGCCGGCGACGGTAATCGCAACAACACCAACTGCACAGGCTGCAGGGATTGTAAGCTGGACGCAAGCTTCGAAAAGCTCTAATTCTAACCTTTTATGAACGATCTCAGGCCAGAACTGCACAGATTGCAAAGGTACGCGCTCAGTAATAATGTTCCCGAGATCCCATAATATCCACGCCCCACACCCCGCAAGCTATCGCCTGGTTGAAGCTGCTCCTCCCGTCGAGATCAGTGCATCGAGACTTGAAATTCTGGCTTATTTGCTTAGACTGTTCATACTGCAAGAACTGCATCGATTGCAGCAAGGACACCTCATGCCAAAATTGTACGGGTTGCAAAAGTAGGGGTTTCCGCTTGCAGCCTTTCCAGAAATCAACTATCGCTTCTGTCATATTTTCCACTTGTTCTGATTGCACATCTCTGATAGTTGTGAGATTAACATGTGTATAGACTGCACTGAGTGCCGGAACTGCACTCGCTGTCAAGATTCTACCTACTGTCAAAATTGCACCGACTGCGAAAACAGCAGCTCCTGCGACAATTGTACCGGCTGCGACAATTGTCAGGAATGTCGCAATTCTATAGACTGCACCGACTGTATAAAGTACGTAACGTGGTCTGCGCTTGATGGATGAGGTCAGGGCAGTGATGTAGTAGAAGGAAGGCTGACAGTTGTAGTTGCTCTAACTGCACTGATTGTACGGGGCTGAAGAACGCACACAATCAAACAGGTGTGCATAAATAACTGAGATGAGTGATGGACATTCGAAGCAGATCTCTGAAGTTTGTAGTGTTCCTCATTCGGTAAATGCGACGTGATCGATGCTTAAGTCCAAAATGTTCACACGATTCATTCATATCATCACGTTACTCTCACTAGTATGACTACTCCTTTGTATCCAGCAAACAGGTCAAAGACTTGATTCTATTCAAACGTGATTGTGTACATATAGCATGCAGAGTTTATGTGTTTGCACTCCCCTGGGGACATAGTGAACAGTATCTGTGAAAAGTATCGCCAACGTCTGGTGTTATGGCACGTTCCGTGATTCACATTGTCTTTACATAGGACCGCTGTCAAACTGGCATTGAATGCTTCATCTAGCGCTCCCCTCATTGACTTAGTAATCTTCAAAATCATCAATCACGTTGAAACATGGAAATTCTCAAAAGTTTCGTTACAAGACGCCCCCAACAAAAGCCGTATACACCACTAGATGACGAACTTGTGCCACGTCTGGTATCGAAACCCAAGCAGCACAAGAAGAAGAATGGAACGGTCTCAGAGCCACCGTCTCTGCGTATACCTATCGAGATATTTTCCCAACGAGGACTTCCCAATATTGTACTTTGGCCACCCACGCCACCAAAAGGTGGACCAAAGGTAGAAGATCTTCTGTTCGAACGTTTGGGGTCTGTTTTCATCTTACGAGGGCAGGGAGTACAAGATAGGTCTCAGAGTACTTTGCGCCCAGGCATTGAACAACTTCAAGTGCCTGTGCAGTCTAGGATAGAGAAGCGACACGAGAAAAACACGGAGCTGTTGGAACAGACAAAGGATGCAGTAGAACTAGAACAATCGGCTGCTGACCTGTGTTATGCATTTCAATCAGACTATCGCACATTCATGGCCGGATTAACGACATGATCAATAAATGTAATGTAACCTTGACAAGTTCCAACTTAGACTTGTTTGATTCCCCTTCATTTTGATATGAGTTGCTCTGGTCAAAAAGTCCGCCGTTGAAAGACATGTCTCACGCCCTTTCTCTAGTCTAATGACTCAATGTTCAACGAGATATTTCTTGTGATCATCGGAAACATGGAGATAAAGCTTTCTTCTGCGGAAGTCATGGCAATAACACGGTATTGGGAGACAATTTCAGAATAGATCGTCAAACCTCCAGGCGACGGAGAAAGAAGACCGAAATAAGGAGAAAAGAGCGGGCCAAGGCTCAAAGTTGCGAAGAGACTTCTTGCGCCACTACGAGCAAGGGACAGAGCAGGTAAATAGACCAAGAACAAGGAAAGATGATCTGTGAAAACTGAGGCTCCAGAACAAGTTTAGATAGAAGATTGGAGGATGAGATACCGCAAAGCGTCCGGTGATATGCGTTTGCCAAAATATAGCGGTAGATGCAACGCTTCCCGTGAAAGCTGCTTCTATATCATTATACCATTTCTCTTCTCGCTCGTACTCTCAGAAGTAAGCATGATTTAACTCATGCATATATCAACAGTCCCCGCTGCATAGGCATATCAGAAATCATCACCAAGATCAAACGTCCAGAAGTCGGGGAAAGACCAGCCACTCATGTCGATCTGCAGATCCTGTAGCACATCCAAAGACCCACTCGTGTCATTGGCACCATCGGCAAGATTGAGACTCATGTCTACCCCATCCAGGGAGGTGGGAGGCGCACTTTCGGCAGCCCCAGTCGTCGATCCTGTGTCTCTTGTAGTGTTCATAGTATTGCGAAGAGAAGACGCTAAGCTGTTCGTAGGGTCTTGTTGGAGAGCTAATACTCTGAAAGCCAATGTGGTGAAGCAGTCCAGCGTTTTTTTGCATCTCGACAGGATGTCATCGCTAGCGTTGTTGATGTATGCTATTGACGTAGCAGGCGAGGGAGGAGGGGGCAGCATATTTACCGCAGCAGACATGCTATGCGAGTAGGGTGAAAAAGATCAGCGAACATTCTAGATGAATCTTTTGCAGTGATACTTACAGCCAACACTCCATATATCCCGTACCAAGCCGGAAGACTTTGACTTCGAAAATCTGCCTTGTACGTTCTAGGATTTCGATTGAAGATGTGCATAGGGTCTTTGCGAGAAAGGCATCTTGTGGCAATACCGTTAGGTACAGGTCCATTCGTGAATCGGAGCCCGCTGAACGTTCGGGATGAGGAAGATTTGCAAAATGTGTGTTATGGTCTACACGTTGAGTCTCAGAATCTGCTGCATAGGACGCGAACGATTTGACTTTCTGACGAACACAGTTCTGATATACGATCTGAGAAAGTACCAGACCGACCCTGATCACATCGTTGCGGAAGTTATGAAGTGCTAGGATGCCTCTCGATATCAAGCGATCGTGCATCCCAATCAACGAGCTGCAAGTATCCACGCACGTTGTGAACGAATATAGATAGCGATCGTTTGTGTCAGCCAACTTTGCATACGGTTTATGTAGCAAGAGAAGGTACTGATGCAGTTGCAAACGAAGAAGTGCGGAAGGAATAAGGGCGCGATCGTCGTTCCAAACAGGAAGGGTGGCCAATGCAGAACGGATTTGCGCATCGTATCGCAGTACGTCGGTGTAATGAAGGACACTAGAAGGTGTATTCAGCAGCTGAGTGAGATGGATACGAAGTGGAAGTGACTTTAGAGTCATGGTAAGGTATGATGCCGGAGTGAAGTATTCGTTCGGCTGACCCAACGGCACGTGTTGCGTGTCCGGTGAGAAAGCTTCGTCGGCAAGATTTGCAGGCGCGGGCACGTCGAAGTACAGCCCGGTGAGCCCCGATTGAAACCCGCTTTCGAGAGATGATTGGACCTCCAACTCCATGACAGTGACCCATAGTCGCTTCTTCATTTGCTCATCGAATGGTGAGATTCTACCATGCCCGAGCAAACACGGATCACGATGCATACCAGACGCAATAGACAGCCGAAGCAAGTCTCCTGATGCAATCCAGTCTTGCTTTAGTTGGACGCAATTGACACGCTTGGCAAGCAACGACAAGCACTGTAATTGGAAGAAGGATAAAGTAACCCGTTTTCGGGGCTGCTCGCTGATCCAGCTATCACAGATATCAATGAGATCATGAGCTGCTTGTCGATCCGCAGTCGTGTCGCCGATGAAGACGTCATCTTTCGGGGTAAGGCACTTCGTGATTGCAACGAGCAAGACGAGCAAGACGGCGAAGCTGACCAAGCTCTTGTCTTGATCTGACTCCCAGAACATACGGTATTCTTTCCAGAAAGATGGCTCGTGTAGAATCCTATAGCTCGTTTCCCAGGTCTGGAAATAGAGAGCTACTTGTGCATCAATCGTGCTCTTCGCAGGAAGCACAGCGAATATCTCGGAGTCGATGTCGGAACTCCTGGCGGTGTTGGTCTTTGCAGACTTCTTTCTCTGGTCGCGAAAGCTTTTGAAGTCAGTTTTGACACGCCCAATAGAGTGATCAACAGTCAAGGCCTCCCGTGTGAACGATTGCAGCCCGTGGTTCTTCGTAATGGTCAGTCGCTAGTACATGCGTATCAGGGTCTGGGCTTGTGAGTTGTACCATGGCTATCGTGCTCATGATGCTCGTTGCACCATTGAACCGAGATTTAAACCCCTTCCCTCTGAACACTCTTTCTTCTTTGATGTCGGGCTCATCAGGGACAACGACCTCATATTGCGAAGGGTTTCCGGTGTCTTCCCGTGTAGCAAGCTTGTGCTCCAACATGGCGATCCGTCTCTCTTGCATCCTGAGCTTCCATTGCAACGCATCCGGTGTGTCCGAGGGAGGGTTGCCATCGGCTGGCCGTCCAGCAAGGGCAACGCCCGTGTCAGAGTGGGACTCTTCGAGCAGCCGCGGATCGTACGTACACTCGTGACCTCTGCCAGTCTTTTGGCATCGGCCGCACACTGGAAACACGCGATCACATTTCATTTTGCGGTTGCGACATGCGTAGCACGACAATACTTTGCGCTTCTTGCTTGTGCGTCGCTGAGACGAGCCATCGTAACCTTCTGTGGAGTTGGGAATTTCTGTGGAGTTGTCGCGAGACCTATCGCTTATCCACTCGGCACCCGGAGCGGACATGATGAATGGTAAATGGCAACTGAAATCCGAAGGGGTTCCTTACAATGTCATGATGCCCTCTGCCCTGACTTCGACGGAGGTTTCCCTCAAGGTTTGCATGTTCCTCGCACGGACCCATAGATTCGGACATAACACGGAAATGAATAAGACCTCGGGGCCCATGCGCTGCAGTGTCATCTATGAAGACCAACCACATACTAGCACTCTGGCTCGTCATAGCATTCATCCATCAGCTTCACCAATATTGAGATCCCAGTACCTTCAGATGCCGGCAGTCCGGTCCGTCCATCAAGACAGCGTACCCCGTGCATAGAAATCTCTCCGAGCAGAAAGCGGGGAATCCCAGTCGTCTCTCACAACCAGTCTCGTGGCCATCCTCCAATTTACTCGCTGGAAGAACCGTTGCACCGTAAACAACCCCCTCTTTCTTACGCGTGCTACGGAGTCTCAACGATCAGCACTTTGCATCGTCCCGAAGTCACTTCTCTGTCCGCGTAGCCACTTTCTGCTGGGCAGCGACACTGCGACCCATCTAGAGCGTCAAGACATGACACAGCATTTGCTCCTATGGAATATCTTTCGAGAAAAGACGCGGTAACAGCCAGTTTGTATCCGCGTCGAATCCGCTATCCACTTGGTTTCGTTATGTGGTTGTCGAATTGCTTAGCGCCCAGCTCGTGGCATTGAGCTTCGATGTGCTTCGTATGCTTAACCGAATTGGCAGCCGATGGAAGGAGACACATCGTACCCTCTATCGGATCAATATCCCCAGTCCTCAAGGCGGGATTCCATGGTTTACCCCTCCGGCTATATTGCCTTGAGATTGTCCTATGGATCCACAAGGGTCGATGTAATAGCAAGCGGTCTATCCAATGCATATGTGCTGCCTGAATTGATGGGTAGACATTCTCTGACATTCATCTAGAGCCTGTTCCAAACAATGCACACTGGCAGCATGTTTCTAGCCGGTGGACAAACCGTTGAACCACCAATCGCTACACTTCACTCGTACCATCAGCTTGTTAGCATTTCATTAATCGAAAGTAATTCTTTACAGCACATGAATCAAAGTGCGTGGTCAATGTTCTGAATAGCAAGACTTAAAAGACGACCGACTGTACGTTCCATAGTCTGTATCCACATTCTGTGCTCCTAGCCCGCCGCAACAGCGAGACCCCAAAGCTCGTACACCTCATTATGTATCGATACTACTTCCTTGCTGCCTCTCTTCTCCAAATGGGTCACGGGCAACTCGTTGGTACTCAGCAAACAGAGACCCACCCCGGCATGACATGGCAGTCTTGCACCACCAAGGGTAGCTGCACAAACAAAAATGGCAAGATAGTCATTGATGCTAATTGGCGGTGGCTTCATGTCAAAGGAGGGTAATGATCGATCATTTCTGCCACGTACTCCATTGCTGATGAACGACTAGCTATGACAACTGTTATACAGGCAATCAATGGAATGCGACGGCCTGTCCAGACAACAAAGCATGTGCTTCCAACTGTGCCATAGACGGTGCCGACTATAGTGGCACATATGGTATTACCGCAGGCAGCAACTCCCTGAAGTTGAAGTTCATTACTAAAGGCACCTATTCTACGAATATTGGATCTCGAACGTACCTAATGAAGGACGACGCTACTTATGAGGTAGGTGAGCCGTCCGTATATGTAATCATATACTAAGTCGAATTTGAACAGATGTTCAAGTTTACAGGAAACCAAGAGTTCACTTTCGACGTTGACGTGTCGAACCTGCCATGTGGCTTCAATGGTGCCTTGTATTTCGTTTCCATGGACGCAGATGGCGGGTTGAAGAAGTATTCGACCAACAAGGCTGGCGCTAAGTATGGCACTGGGTATTGCGACGCTCAGTGTCCGCGAGATTTGAAGTTCATCAATGGTGAGGTAAGTCACGATTGGTCAGAGTGATTTGCTTGAGATGCTCAAACATATGCAGGGAAATGTTGAGGGCTGGCAGTCATCTTCCAACGATGCAAATGCAGGCGTTGGAGGCCATGGTTCGTGTTGCGCGGAGATGGATATCTGGGAGGCAAATTCTGTCAGCACAGCAGTTACTCCACATTCCTGTTCCACAATTGAGCAATCTCGTTGCGACGGCGACGGTTGCGGTGGTACATATTCCGCCGACCGTTATGCTGGGGTATGCGATCCGGACGGCTGCGACTTTAACAGCTATCGCATGGGCGTCAAAGACTTCTATGGCAAAGGCAAGACTGTGGACACGTCAAAGAAATTCACTGTGGTCACGCAATTCATAGGCACTGGCGACGCCATGGAGATCAAGCGTTTCTATGTCCAAGACGGCAAGACCATCGCGCAGCCTGCATCTACAATCCCGGGCGTAAGCGGCAACTCCATTACAACCAAGTTCTGCGATCAGCAGAAGGCTGTCTTCGGAGACACATACACATTCAAAGACAAAGGCGGTATGGCGAATATGGCAAAGGCTCTTGCAAATGGCATGGTTCTTGTCATGAGTCTGTGGGACGACCATTACAGCAACATGCTTTGGCTTGACTCGACGTACCCCACGGACAAGAATCCAGACACCAATCTAGGTACTGGAAGGGGAGAGTGCGAGACAACGAGCGGCGTGCCAGCAGACGTCGAGAGCCAACATGCTGATGCTACGGTCGTTTATAGCAATATCAAGTTTGGACCGCTGAACTCAACTTTCGGGTAGGGGGGAATCGCAGTGGAGACAGGGGGCGGAGACGGAAGGGGCGAAGATGTGCATGGTCTTGGTCATATGGATGGCCTTGATAGTGATAATCCATCCCTTAGCACAATCAATCATGGAGTGTCTTTGCAGATGCACGTTGCAAAATTGAAATTGAGTCTTGTGCGCAGAGGAATGGATGATGTGGCCCAAGCGTACATGACAAGTCTCGTCTGCTCTTCGGTGCTACAATATCCAACCAATCAGCTCCTCTTTCTTGCACGATCGAATTTTACATATACGGAATTGGGGCATGTTTATTATTCATTGCATTCTTCAAGCTTCGTTGCTCGGGGAACACTCCGTGGGCCACTGACTTGTTAGCCGCGACTAAAAAATACCTGGTCGAACTAAACGCGCAGCTCGAACGAGCCTCGACAACTTTTTCCGTTTTGCTGTAGAAAAGAAAACATATTAATAAGTAGCTCTAAGCAAATTGCGCGCTCGCGGAGACCCATTCATCGATATCTACGAGGAGCAATCAGACGAGCTCAGAGAAATACTACGCCGAGCCACTGTGAAACTTGAACCTATAGCAAAATATATAGCATCGCCGTGAGACACAATGTTGTGCAATCATGTATTACACGTTCAACCTTCTAACCGAAGGAGTGTCGCCGCGACAAGCACTTGTGCTATCGCTGTCCTGCCCTCCATCGATCACGACCTTGGCAAACGCACATTTTATGATGTCGGAGTCTTTCGCATTGAAGCTAGATGTCTAGAGACAGCTGCGTCTCTTCATACTGTACCGCAGTCTTAAAAATGCCCCTTGAACGTCAATGTCGCCGGAGCAGGGGCTGGAAACAATATGCAGGCTTCGAGATCGTTTGGACAGTGCAGTGCATCAAAAAAACAAATTGCTTAACATCCACCTCTTGTGCTACATTAACCATGTCGGAGGGACACTAGATATTGGGGTTATCATCCTTCCAACCTTCTCGGATAGTACAGAACGATACATTAGTCAACGTTAACACTATTTGCGCGTTCGCGTACTTAGGAGAAGATTACGAGCTTGGTGGGAGAATAGAGACGGCAAACAGACCAAACTGCAGAGGTTTCAAAGGCTCCATTAACAGCTATCATGAGTGCTAAAGTTGCTTCCGAAAGTTTAGGGATGTGCAAACTTTGGCTGAACTGACTCAGTGCATGGAGAAGTCTGCCCCGGCGCTGTTCGTCCACTTCCAGCCCACCGTTAGGCGTCCATGTACCGGCGAGGATAATCTCGCGGAGGAAAGAGGGCCTCCTTCAATTCCTCTGGATCGATTCCTTTGCTGCCAAGGTTGTTTGCAGCATGCGCGGCATCCACGATGGCATCCCAGTCGTCGTGATCCTCTGTCAGTGGTTAAAGAGTGTCCTTATGATTCAAGCGAAACGGAAATTCGTGAAAGACTTACCGAACATCACAACTAAGCAATCCTGGTTGTCACTGTGACTGCAAACCCTCTTCGGTGCGGGGACAACACGAATATGCTTCCGGCAATAGTAGAAGTGGTGGGCACGGAAACAGGGCATATGGAACGACTTTTCCGAGCATCTGACACTGCCGCTTCGACCTTCTCCCAACACGAAACCACTGACACGCATTAGTCACATTCTGAATTCGAGCGCTTTCATGAATGTATTCTTACCAAGACCTCAGAGTGCCGTGACGTTCGTGGCGTTGGCGTTCAAACATGATATTCTCCATAACCATGGGAAGATAAGCCGCGTTATCCCTGCTACCGGTCGGGGCCTGCTGCTCTTGTTGTGATGGAGGGCCGTCTGGATTTGGATGGAGAAAAGATCTGTGTGGGCGGGGTGTAGCATGGAGGTCCTCGAGTTGAGTGAGGAGTCGACGAGAAGGTGGGCCTCTATATCCAACCGAAGGCCTTTCTGGCAAAGGAGAGTAGCCGGCCTCATGGATTCTGGAATCTACTGTACCACTTGTAAGTCTCTGCGGAGATGTCATGTTGCAATTGGTTCTGTTAAGCGTACCTGAGCGAGATGCAGGACTATCTGGACCAATGTGCAAAATCGGTTACTCACTGTGGTTGTCACCAAGAGGTTCAGGAGAGCGATCCATGGCGACATTGAGCTGGTGTCGAAGTTGTTGCTGTCGGTCCTCCGCTTCTTGAAGACGTTGATTTAGGCCTATGATATGGCCGTAATGTTCTTCGCGAATGCTTCGAATTTCGTCGCCGAGAGCCTGAAGCTGAGCCCGTATCTGGCGGGGTTGCGGTAGACGAGACTCCATGTTGCGTACAAACTAAGTGGGTGGTGAGAAGAGAAGAGGATGATCAAAGTTGGAGGCAAAAGTAGTCTGAGAGACTTGGGAGCCTAAAAGACTTGGCCAATTGGCTTGCTGATGATCAAGGTTATGTGTCAAACAGGGGCCCCACCCCCTAGTCAAGTCTCCAAGGTGAATTGCACCTCGGCCATGAGGGTCCTACGTCATTTGCAGAAGAGCTCACTGTCGAGGGGTGAAGGGCTGGTGCGGGAACCGCCCACACGGTCAAGTTTTCGCCGTGGATGGAAAGCGACACCAGAGAACATGAATAGCGACTCTTATCTCTTGTATAGTATGTGCGTACAATAAATGATGTATAGCTACAGTATCTGAACTATTCGTCCTGACCGTTCGGAATCTTCAGCAAAACTCTTACTATCAATACGTTGCCTCACCCTTGCTAATCTCCAGGATAGACCACTGATTCGAAGGAGTATTGATAGGCGTCTCATCTTTGCCACTAACATATATCCTGACTCAGTCATATGTGGGTTGACTCTGGAACTGGGAATAGATTCAACAAGCTTACGCGATGTCTGAGTCTTCTTCGAGGAACGCTTGTATCATACACAACTGCTTGATTATGACTGACAACCGGGGTGCGATTTTGGAGTTCGGGTGGCGGTTAACATAGACCAGTACCTCCTCCACTGCCTGCTGAACAAGCGAAGCCTTCTCAGCCACATAGGCTTGGTGACGTGTAGTCCGATCTTTCTGCTCGGTATTGATGGAAGAAATGATATAGCTTTGGATGTTTTCTATTCGCGCCTCGGCGCGGCGGAGAACGACGCGATGGCGGCGCGAGCGCACGCCTGAGATAGCGGGTATTAGAAAAGGAGCTGAGACATCGTTCAAAGTTAGTTGAGCCATTCTGTTATAAACAGGAAAATGAGTAGGCCTGCACGAGTTTTGTAATATATCCAGGGAAGTTCGTGTTTGCGAAGTAGCTTTTGTTATTTGTCGTGAAGCAAGAGCAAAATGTTGCTTACGACGATATCGTACCCCAATCACCACCGCATATCCTAAGATGGTTTAGCTTCCATCGATAGCCATCGAAAAGACGTCGTTCGTGAAAAGCGAGTTTGCGCCGTGAGCGATGTGATTCTACCTGCAGTCGAGTATTATGTAACGCCACTTGTATCAGAAATGCTTTCAATAGTGAACTATATATAGGGAGAACTTATTCGGATCCCCCCAAATGCTATTCAGCTCCCTCTAAAAATGTAACACTTTAATACGCGCTAGAGAAGCTCAGCAAAGGATCATGCTGTTGTCTTATTATGTTTACTTATAGCGTTAGCGCTACGAGCGAAGAACCTGCTCTTAAGGCGCTTCTTTATATTTAAAAAGCTAGATAAGAATAATTTATTCTACTTTCTTATACCTAGTATATAAATACAGAGCTATTCTGCGCTATTCTCTCGTAGTGTGAAGTAAGTACGATTACGTACAACTACCTCTTACAAAAAAATAGATTAGATACAAGCAAACGAGAGTGGAAATTACCTACAAAAACATTAGATAGAAGAAAACGTCTTATAACAGCTTACTACAATATAGAATGGAATTACCTAATTAGGTAATATCTTAGGGCGTCGATTACAGTAGATATCTCGTAGGTGTTGAAGTTTAGCTTATTTACCTCTATCTAATCTTATTTCTTTTAGGGGGAGCCGAATAGCATTTGGGGGGAGACAAATAAGTTTTCCCTATATATACTATATGGCTTTCCCAAGTTCAGCTTCATTCTACAGGCAACACAATCTCATACGCCGTTTTGCAGTATCAGAGATCCATCGGAAGGCTTCTAATCGTGCTAAATACACGGACAGATCTTCTAATTCGTGACATCATCTTGCTATGGACAGAGAATATGACACTCAACAGGATGTTATCAGGTACACACGGCGGAACGTTTTCGCTGCCGAGACATGGGTGCTTGTGATTATAGTAGTAGTCTACAAGATGTGATACTCCCTTAACGCGCTCGTGTAGTCGCCCTCCCAGGGCTCATAGATACCGTAAAACTGTTGTCCCTCTTCATTATCTATGCTTCCCTCTGCGATCATTTCCGCAGTCTCCCCGACACTCATCACTGATTCGTGCTCAATGTCTGCTTCCCACCACGGTCTATCTCGGAGGCCTTGTAGCGAGCGCTTGCAGCGATCCCACGTGCTTTCTCTGTTCTCAAGACGCTCAAGCGTCAGGCGCTGTCGGTTGTTAGTATGGCCAAATTTGTTGATAATATGAATCGATTGAGGACATACACTAGCAGCCTGATCTTGACGCTTCTGAATACCCACAGCCTTTTCTTTCGCCGCGTCTTCCGCCAGGAACTTCTCTAGTACTGAGAGATGGCGCTTCTGCCATGGCGCTCGCCATTTGATGTGACGCCAGTGCATGCTGTATGTCGTGGTACTGACGGGAATCTGTAGATGCCTTCGGATTCTTATCTCTCAAAACAGTTCGAGGCTGTTTGATCTTGGATGTGTAGCTGATCGAACAGATGCACCAACCAATTCTGGCGAGGTAGGTGTGGTAGCACGCGCGCCCCTTGTCGATTAATGATAGGGACTAAGGACAATGACAGTTTCCGCAAAAGTGGAAATGGCGTGAATTACTGCTTAGAGTTATCGCCCGTTTGGTCGGTGAATTTGGCTCCTACATGTGCATCAAGAAATGTATTGGAAGGCTAAGCATGGACCCCACGACTCCACCGTAGGCCTGGTGTTCTTGTATCAGTAAGTACTAAGAGGTGTTTGCTTCCAGGCTGCCCTACCCCTTTTGAAAGCAATAGTATAGTTCCTGGGTGCTTTGAGCACTTGTTCGTCTCTTTCTCTACTGCGCCCCCGAGACATTAAATCTGATACCTTGGGATTGGGACGCATTTCTTGACCTTTCTTCACCGTGTGCAACCCAGAAAACATGACAACTCGCGCTGATCTCGATCCTCTATCTGCATCTTCGACAGCGGACTCGCGATCGGTCAAGCCTCTCAAGTCTAGGCAGTTTGCGGATCCTGGTTTTGGCAACCGGCTGGCTGACGCGCGCAATCTCATGCATACACAAGCACCTCTTAATCCCGACCTCACTCATCACGAGCATAGGACAGTGGTGGGATCGGTCGCATCAGATGTCGCTAAATCGATTCGCCAGGATGCGTTGATCCCGCTGGGTGCGCCAAAACATGGGTGGGAAAAGGGATCATACAGATTACCTTTCGACTATCACATCGTCGGCCATACGGTTGGAGGCAAAAATACATGCTCTGTTATGACTCCTTTCATACCTCGAGTCAGCCTGACACCAGCCCATAATTATATGGCACAAGAGACACCGGTGTACGGTGTGGAGCCGAACGCTGAATCTGGCCCATCTTGTCGTAAGGTCACGCCTGGCCCTGACGTAAGCCTTACATGATCTCTTTCTTCCTTGAGCTGCGTAACTAATTGTTTCCAAGGCTCAAGAGCGCTATCTCTCTTTCGGTTCCCTCTGCATGATCCGCAAGACAGGAGTTGCTCTTCGTCAGGATGACCGCGAGAAACTGTTTACCTTTATTGATAGCTACATGTCTGAATCTCTGCATTCGGTTGTCGAACGTGATGGTATTCTCCCTAACGTTGTCTGTAAGGATGCGTGTACGAATCGCGCGTGGAGCATTCACTGACTTCATACACCTATATTTAAACAGGGTCAGTATTCCCATGACGGACGCGAACTGGGCCAAGTACAACCAACTCCTCGCTGTCTTCGGGTTCGCGAGCGGTATGCACGCCATGCTTGCTGTCGGGTCCGACGAGTTTGACAACTACACCTATGTCGTCGACGGTATGGATGCACAGCACGTAGAGGGTTGGAAGGTTCTAGCGAGTGCGGGTGAGAGAAACCTTGACATGATGATGCTGTCACGAGAGCTGATGCAGGTCTGGAAAGGCATGTGGGTTTGTGGTGGAGCCGGCTATGTCGGTACCTTAGAGAGCTTTGAGTAGTAGTGAGATGAAGCGAAGATTGTTATGATGCTGGTAGTAGGTAAGATGGATGACAATCTCGAGGAGAGCATGGATCGATAGCCTCCCGGCTCCTCTATCATCGTACTAGATAAGAGACGCTCTATATCCTGTTGATTACCTCTGAAGAGAGTATTCCAGCCCAACGGTGATGTCGAGAAAGCTTGAATTGCACCCGGGGACTAAGGTATTGAAATCTGTTCCACCGGTCATCCGGCCACACCAGTCATCCGGCCACCCCACCAAACCTATAACGTAGCTCTCCACATAAGATAATAGTATGCAATTTTATAGATAGTTAGCTGTCTACATTAAGTTCTTGTGTGTTCTATGGCACCACCGCGACGTCCCTGTAGCCTAAGCTTATTCTACCTCCGCGACCACTCTTTCTGCCTTTATAGCGAGCTGCTGGCCTTGCTAAGCCTATAGCGCTCCTCTATAAGCTATATATTAACGCCGCTAGTCTCTCCTACGTTGTTAGCGCTGACTAGCTGTACAAAGCTTTCTATTCTCTTTTATAAGTATAGTTGCTAAGTTTATTGCAAGCTAACAACCTTTAATAAGCTAGCGGATAGCTTAGCTTGTTAGACTCTGTGACTGGCGACGAAGCAGGTCCTGTACGTGACGAGCCTGCTGCTGAAGCTGGGCTACTGTACGCGGTGTCTCTGCTGTCTATGCGACGTTATTGTCTGTTGTTGTCCCTGGTAGAGACGGCGTACGGACGACTGTAAGCGACGATAGGACGCGGTCTGGATAGGGAGGGATAAGCCCTGTCGCCTAGAAGCCAGCCTGGATGTTCTGCTCTGTAAATACCGCTAGCTGGATCCGTGTATAGGTAGTAAGGAAGTCTACCTTGTTAATATAGTAGACGCCTTGGCGAGCGAGCTCCTAGATCTCGTGACCGTACGCTCGCTTGAGCGGCGAGAAGCAGCTTACATCAAGCGGCTGCAGAAGGTGGGAGGTATGGGCTGGCATGCAGAGAGTGATGATCTTGTTCTCTGTGCAGTATTAGTCGAACTTAGGCGTGGCGTGGCTGCTATAGCTATCTAGGATAAGAAGGCGGTAGACTCCACGCGTACGAGACGCGGTATGCCTGTTAAAGTGCTTTACCTACTCTACGCCGAGCTCATCTGTTGTCCAGCCGTTGTCGCTGACTGCGAGAACCTAGTCTAGCGGGAGGTGGTGGTACTAGCTAGCCTGGTGTTGCTTACTAGACAGGATCACGAACGGCGGAAGACACTAGCTAGACGCGTTGATACACTCGATAGTCGTGACCTAGTCTCTGTTACCTGGCTGTACAGTGACTGCTCGACCTACTGTGTCAGAGCTAGTGACCACCTTAGACGTCGCTGCGACGCCCATTATAAAGCCAGTCTTATCAAAGTTGTACGTGTCTGCGTCTAGTATCCTATAGGCCTGGCGCGTCTCCTCGACAAGCTTAAACCACGCTGCGATCGCGACAGGATCCTTACAGCGAGCGCGCTGGCTGTAGAATCTCCTATTCCACTTTGTCTGTAGCTTAGACTGGCTGTTGACAAAGCGCGACACCTAGTTCTTGCCTACAGGTAGAGGAGGTGGATCTTGGCCGCGGCCGGCGAGTAGAGCGTCCGCCATACGTCGTACGTCGATGACCTAGAGTAGGAAGCCTCGTCAATCTAGCTCTAGGATCCAATAAACAAGAGACTGCTCCTCTGTAGAAGATAGCTTTTTTTCTTAGCGTTAGCAATAGCTTAAGGTTGGCTACCTTTAAGGCGGTCGTAGAGAGTAGAACGAGGGATATTAAACAGCTTTACAGCTTAACGCTAGCTCCTAATTTAGTTATTTTAAAATAAATAAGATGCAAGAGAGATTCTGTCTTCTTTTTAAGGCGGTAGAGAACGTTGTAGTAGTGTTATAGTTGTTGTTTTGCAGAATGTCGCATGAGGTTTGGTGGGGTGGCCGGATGACTGGTGTGGCCGGATGACCGGTGGAACACGTTAACGTCTTGGATCAGTAAGTGGGCCGGATCAGTAAGTGGGCCGCCTCACCAAAACCAGCGCGACTCTTTACGCAATAGCTCCACAACAACACAAGATAATAGAATAGAATTTTAGAGATAGCTAGTCTATTACTACCTACATTGAGTCCGCGTGTGTCCTTGGACGTGACATTTTGTACACGTTGGCGGCGCGCGCTGACGTCCTGGAGTAGCTAGAGCTTGTTCTACCTCCGCGACCACCCTTTCTGCCTCTGCAGCGAGCTGCTGGCCTTGCTGAGCCTGTAGCGCTCCTCCACGAGCTATATATTGACGCCGCTGATCTCTTCTACGTTGCTGGTGCTGACTAGCTCTACGCAGCTTTTTATTCTCCTCTGCGAGTATAGTCGCTGAGTTCATCGCAAGCTGAGCGCTTTTGGCAAGTTGGCGGATAGCTAGAGTAGTTGGACTCTCTGATTGCCGACGGAGCCTGTCTTGGAGATAGCGTACCTGCTGCTGAAGCTGTGCTACTGTACGCGGCGTCTCTGCAGCCCATGCGACGTTGTTGTCTGCTGTAGTCGCTGGTGGAGACGGCGTACGGATGACTGTGAGCGACGATAGGACGCGGTCTGGACAAGGAGGGATAAGCCCTGTCGCCTGGAAGCCAGCCTGGATGTTCTGCTCTGTAAATACCGCTGGCCGGATCCGTGTATAGGTGGTGAGGAAGTCTACCTTGTCGATATGGTAGACGCCTTGGCGAGCGAGCTCCTGGATCTTATAACCGTACGCTCGCTTAAGCGGCGAGAAGCAGCTCACATCAAGCGGCTGGAGGAGGTGGGAGGTGTGAGGTGGCATACAGAGGGTGATAATGTTGTTCTCTGTGCAATACTGGTCGAACTCAGGCGTAGCGTGGCTGCTATGGCCATCTAGAATTAGAAGCCGGTAGACTCCACGCGTACGAGACGCTGTATATCTGTCGAAGTGCTTTACCCACTCAACACCAAGCTTATCTGTCGTCCAGCCGTTGTCTGATACAGCGACTACCCAGTCTGGCGGGATGTGGTGGTACCAGCTAGCCTGGTGGTGCTTTCCAGACAAGATCACGAAGGGTAGAAGATACCAACCAGAGGCGTTAATACACTCAATTGCTGTAGCCCACTCTCGGTTGCCTGGCTGTACAACAGTAGCGCGGCCTACTGTATCTGAGCTAGTGACCACCTTGGACGTCGCTGCGACGCCCATCATAAAGCCAGTCTCATCAAAGTTGTAGGTATCAATATCCTGTATGCCGTACGCCTGGCGCGTCTCCTCAACGAGCTTAAACCACGCTGCGATAGCGATGGGATCCTCACAGCGAGCGCGCTGGCTATAGAACTTCCTATTCCACTTTATCTGTAGCTCTGGCTGGCTATTAACAAAGCGCGACACCCACTTCTAGCCAACAGGTTGTGGAGGCGGATCTTGGCCACGCGCGGCGAGAAGAGCGTCTGCCATACGTCGTACGTCGATAACCTGGGGCGGAAAGCCTCGTCGATCAAGGTCTAGGATCCACTGCACAAGAGACTGCTCTTCGATAGGTAGTAGCTTGCGGTTGACAGATGCTGTCTCTAATCGCGGCTGGGTACCGTAAAGGCGTCGTTAGAGCGTCGACTTTGGCACATCGTACGCTTTTGCTAGGGCGTAAATTGCTTAATTTGGGTTATTGTAATAGGATGCTATAGCAAGGCTTATTCTGCCTTCGCGAGAAGTCTGTATAGAGCGTTGTTGTCGCGGCATTGTGGTTGTTGTGTAGAGAGTCGCGCTGGTTTTGGTGAGGCGGCCCACTTACTGATCCGGCCCACTTACTGATCCAAGACGTTAGCGTTCTCAAGGTTCTTACGTAAGCAGCATCCACCACCAATTACGTAATAGACATCTCTACAGTAAAACTGTAGAGATTTGGTAGCAATAAGAAGAAAGTCGCGATAGTTTCCTTGTTACTACAGGATGGATAGGTTCGCTAAATTGCTCATGAGATGTATATCTTAACTGCTTGGAATACAAATAGTCAGTTGAGATCCAAGTATAGTTTCAAGTAGTGACATAGGCGGCTACAGCCACATGTTCGCGCCACACCTGTGCTATGCCAGAAGCGTAGCGAAGGCCGCCATTCAGAAACCTGGTGGTTCGAACGCTCCGCGTGTCCAACTGCCAAGTTCCGGTGTCTCTCTCTCTCCAATTATCGCTACCATGCTCCGATGACGTTCGTTAATTCGCCATATCACCAGCACTGCCACACACGCACGCATTGCTGTCGCCCCCCAGCCGGTCCAGTCCAAACGCTTCGCGCGCCGTCGTCCGCTATCTGTCTCGCTATCGCACGTCGCCGCCTTCACGCTCTTCACTACCTAAAACCCGCCCTCGCCTCCATCGTGCGGTCCCTCCGTTTCTCTTGAGAACATGTCGTGACCATGGACGACTCCACCATACTCAAGCATGCCCAGCGATTGCGCCGCTCACGTTACTCGGCTCGACCCTTTGCCCTCACCATCCTCGCCATCTCCCTCATATCACTGTTAGCATGGGCCAGGTCGCAAGTGACGGATGGCAACACCGTTGGCGGCGCGTTGCAGGAGAGGGATTTATCTATCCAGGACGAGGAGTGCCGCCTTGTTCACCACGCCAGCGACCAATGCGCCTTTGTGCGCGCAAACTGCCCCGATGAAGAAGCCGGCGTCATATCCTACCTGACTTTCTACTACTGTCGCCTCCCGCATGCGAAACCCGTTGCCTTCGTCCTGATGACGCTCTGGCTCGCCCTCCTCTTCAGTACCATTGGCATCGCCGCGAGCGACTTCTTCTGCGTCAACCTCAACACCATTGCGCGCATGCTGGGCATGAGCGAGAGCTTGGCCGGCGTAACATTGCTCGCCTTTGGAAATGGCAGTCCCGATGTCTTCTCCACCTTTGCTGCCTTCCGCACCCACGCTGCAAGTCTGGCTGTAGGCGAACTCATCGGTGCTGCATGTTTCATCACGGCCGTTGTCTCGGGCTCCATGGCCCTCATTCGCCCGTTCCAGGTCGCGCGCAAGAGCTTTGTTCGCGACGTTGGCTTCTTTCTCGTTGCCGCTGCCTTCAGCATGGGCTTCATCGTTGACGGGAAACTGCATCTGTGGGAGTCGGTCACTATGGTAGCCTTTTATCTCTTCTACGTCGCCTTCGTCGTGGCCTGGCATTGGTGGCTCAATCTGAGAAAGGCGCGACGAGCGAGGGTAGCCGCCATCAGGAGCCATTATGTTACGCCCGGTGGCGAAGAGGAAGAATTTCCAGAGTACCATGATGATGAAATCAGTGCTGGTAGCAGGACACCAGGCCACGGTGTGTCCATTGACGACTTTTCCCTCCTCGAACGTGCTGGTGGGGACAATCTCATAGATGACGACGACAACGAGCAAGAGCGGGAACGCTGGATGGGTGAGTTGACCAATAACATGCGAGTCAATCGCCCAAGCATGTCGCGGCGCAACACTCATACCCCCATCCGACCAAGTTTGGTGGGCGCCTTGGAGTTTAGAGCGGTACTCTCCTCCCTGCAAAAGTCGCGGAACATCCAGTCGATGCCAATCAGCCTGCGACGATATTCTGATGACCCTACTTATACGACTGCCCAACAGCAAAACTACATCTCTCAAACAGCAGGCCCAGCAGATCGACCTCCCTTCGATGTGAACCCAACCGCGTCCAACGCCTCACTGCATGTCACCCGACCGAATTTCGAGATCCAACAGAGTCTAGGCAGCCGAGCGCGAGCCGTTTCCGCGAATGACATCGACCATGTCCGACTACAGCCGGGCACGCTGCAGGTACAAGGTGTGCCTGACATCACTTTTGCATCTGCTACCCCCAACCAACAGAACAGACTGCTGGATGCGCCTCCGTCGCCGACTATTTCGTTGTCTCCGCCAGCCTCCCGCTCTTCCCGAGCACCAAGTCTTGCTGCACCGAGAGACAGAGTTCTTTCTCCTAACAGGCTGGCGCCCCCAGGTCCCGAGGACCAAGCACCCCTTCGTGCAACCACACCATCGCTGAGCCCTCGTTCGAGTCCAGTAATGGAAAGTGATCTTCGTCTTCAGCCCCCTAGTCTGAAGCTGACGGTCCCGGATGCTACTTCTCCACCAATACCATTTCCACCCTACAACGATTATCCTTGGTCCGCGCAATCCGCTTCTAGACCCCAGAGTCTACGTCTGCCTTCACCGAGCGCATCACCTGAGTCCACCTACTTCCCACGAGACCCGTTCGGTCATATCGAAGGAGCCAAGATGCCAAAATGGTGGCCCTCAAGGATTCTACCGGCTCCATACATTTTGATCTCCACCCTATTCCCGACCTTGACTAGTTGGTCAGACAAAAACATTTTTGATAAAGTTTTGGGACTCGTTGCAAGTCTACCTGTCTTCTTGCTTACCATCACGCTCCCAGTTGTCGAACCGCAAAAGGATGAGACCGTTGGAGGCCATGCGGAGCTTTCTTTAGATTTCGGCCCACTACCCGCAACTACGCCACGTGGCGGAAGCGTAGACTCGCACAGCCGTAGCGTGTCACTCGTTCTACCACCGGAAACACCCGCTGACATGGGCTTGTCCAAGTCAAAATTGTTCACAAGTCTTCCTTCTCGGCAAACAAATCGTGGGTCATTTAGTACGACCGCCAGCCAACCACCACCGCGGGTGTACATTACAGATTCCGACACCGTGGCACAATCACCCGAGCAACTCCCGACAATCCCTGCACCTATCGAGCCAAGACCATGGAACCGCTGGCTGGTGATCGTGCAGGTGTTTACAGCCCCATTCTTCCTCATCCTTGTCCTCTGGGCGAATCTTGAACCCGACAATCCACGTGTTTTGCTACGTCACACACTCTACGGTCTAGTTGTTTCGCTCAGCGTTCTTGCCTTCATTCTCTTCACAACCACGCCAAATCGCGCGCCAAATTGGCGCTCAGCACTTTGCTTTCTCGGATTCGCCGTCGCCATTGCTTGGATCAGCACTATTGCTAATGAAGTCGTTGGTGTTCTGCGCACCTTGGGTGTTATCCTCAACATGTCTGACGCCATTCTTGGTCTGACCATCTTCGCCGTTGGCAATTCACTTGGTGATCTAGTCGCTGACATAACCGTTGCGAGGCTCGGATTTCCCATCATGGCCCTCTCGGCCTGCTTTGGTGGCCCGATGCTGAACATCCTACTCGGCGTAGGTTTGAGCGGGAGTTACATGATCATCACCAAGGGCGAGCATCGCCATGACAAGCACCCGGATCAGTCCGTTCACTTCAGACCCTACCACATAGCTGTAAGCACGACTTTGGTAATCTCAGGAGCGACTCTGCTCGTAACGCTCGCAGGACTTCTTGTTGCTGTACCGATGCGCAGGTGGAGAATGGATAAGATCATCGGTTGGGGTCTGGTTGCATTGTGGTCTCTAAGTACTACTATCAATGTAATTGTAGAAGTGCTAGGTTATAGTAGTGACGTTAGTTGAAGTAAATGCATAGCTTTGTTGTTGGTATACATAATCTAGTCATGACGATCATAAGTAACTGTTTAGACACTACTAAAATCTCAACGATCAAATTTTAGAAGTAAAGCTATACAAAGATAATAAGTACCTGTACTGACGAGAACAATTTCAAAGATATATGATGTCAAAATTGTATAAGACAGATTTTCCATAACTCCGGAGATCTATAGGACGAGAGGTTGAAGATCAGTGACATGTTATGGCCCATATCAACAATGTGTAGTCTAGATGGGTCGCTGCAGGGTGCATCGAATACTAGATCACAGAACCATTGCCTCCATTGCCTATCTTGAAAGTCTACAGTAAGTCAGGCGGATACAAAGTTGAATGTTCGGATGATTCAATATCATCTCTATGACTTGCTCTCTGCGCCTGGCACATTCCACCAGCGTTCATGAAGATCATTCAAATCTACTTCTTGAGCAGGCGTCGTAAGATATGAGGTCAAGTCAGTCGAGGTATCGCGCTCCGCCTGAGTGTGACCGTTGCCGAAATAAGCGAAGCGATTGCCCCTGTCTTCGCGCTCGTACTCCCAGTCTTCCCAACGTGGTTCGCGAATAGCCATGGCAGCATGCGCACCTGAACCAGGCCAAAGGCCATGAACGCGCTGGCCAGGAAGACCACCGTTGTTCCAAGAAGAGCAATTATCCGTCAAGACAGTAGTTGGGAAAAAGGCGTCACAGTAGTCGGCGAAGTCATTTGCTGCCTCTTTTGGCGGCGACATGGACTTTATTCCTTGCGTGGAAACTTTGCGAAGCACTTTCGCAAAGTACGTGAGCGACGTCTCCACACCATACGGCACAGTACCTGAAGGGGTAGTCCCGTGCGGCCCGGCTAGGAAGAACAGATTGGGAAAACCAGGCGTAGCCAATCCAAGATATGTGTAAGGGAAGCCCCATTTACCTTCAGGCTTCCATACTTCATGTAGATCTTCCCCTTGCGCATTGATCGAAAATAGAGGCACGAGGTCGGTGTGGGCGCCGGTTGCACAAGCTATGGCATCAAACTCGAATGTTCTGCCATCAACCGTTTCAATGCCCTCAGACGTGAATCGTTTGATAGGTGTTTTAACAAGCTCTACATTGTCTTCGGTGAGGGACTCTAGATAGCCAGGGCCTGGTGTGAGTTGCCTGCAATGTGGTGCAAAATCTGGTATCAATCCATCCAGGAGTTCAGGCTTTTTCGCTACCCGCTGCTTCATGATGTCGATAAACACCTCCCGCATTCCTTGATTCTCGGTTGTTCCACGAACCATAGATCTGAATCCTCTCCACATATTATCTTCGAGATCTTTCCGGAAGGTCATATGTATCATGGTCTTCGAAAGCTTTGCGCTGTTCCTCAGTATATGGTTGAGTCTCGAAAGTACGCACGAGGCCAGCCGTCCCCGTTGCGATCCATGTTAGATTGCGAACAAAGTGAGTGACGTGCTTGGCAATAGGTTGGAGGTTCGGCACAACCTGGATACCGCTTGCGCCATTCCCAATAACGGCGATCCTTTTGTTTGTCGGATCAAACGAAACGTCCCAACTGGACGCGTGTCTCAAATAACCACGGTAGTCATTCAAGCCCAGATAATCAGGTAACTTCCAAGTGTTAAACCGACCAATAGCGGAAATAACAAAGTCGAAAGTCTTCGTTAAGGTAATTTTGTTCTTGAGGTCGCGAACTGTCACACGCCATTTACACTGAGTATCATCCCATTCTGCACATTCGACTCGATGCTGGAGTCTGACATATTTATACACGTCGTATTCCTTAGCTATTCCATGCCTATAGTCGCGAATCTCTGCACCTTATGCATAGATTTCAGACCATTGCGTGTTGGGAGCATATGTAGATTGGTATACATAAGCTGGAATATTGCATCGCATTCCAGGATACACATTCCCGAGCTATGTGCCTCCCTGTATATTATTAGTTTTATATCTGTCATGATTGTCATTTGAACTTACAACATCATGGTTCTTCTCGAAGATAGTCAGTTCGATACCAGTTACCTTAACAGGAAGAAGGATACCAGCATTAATGCCAGCTAGACCGGCAACTATAACGGCGACGCTAACACTTCGTACATAATCGAGACAATGATCTCGGTCCAGTTGCATCTTAGAGACGGGATAGAGAATCGGCAAGGCAGACTGAGATTTGACCTGTCCGGTGCCCACTGTTGGCACATGGTGTCCTGTAAGCTGAACCATCATGGGCAGCGATTTCGACTCTTGTTCCATAGTCGTTGGCCTGACTCAAGTAGACAAGACTGATGGTGGAGACATTTTGTGGTTTGGGGACGATAAAATTGGATTTTCGGGTGGTGCATCTCCCACATAGCTGTTGAGAGTAAGAAGTGATGGATTAAAACTATCGCATAAGCTGTTTATATAGTGCCTTACGCTAGTGGGGTTTAGCAGGTAGGAATAACAATACATAAGATAGCTTCTTCTTAACAGTCCTTCGCTGTTAAATGTATAGCTTACACTGGTCCTATTATATTCTTTATACTTTGCAGTAATAGGAATAGTAAGCATTCTATATGAAAATTAGTAATATTAGATACTAAGCTTATATACTCTATTTGAAACTCTCTATTTAGGTATCTCTCTCTTATAAAATAGTTATAAATAGCGATATACTTTAAGCGTGCGCTAATATAATAATTCTTTACTAAGATTATAGTAGCTTAGTTATTAGTTATAAGTATAAATTTAAACTATAAGGAAGACTTAAAAAGTTTCTTAAGTGCTTAGCTAATCTAAACTAAATAGGGATGTTACGAACCTGAAGGAAGGGAACCCGCAAGCTATGTATAAAAAGGATAACAGGAAACACCTAGGCGGGTCAGCCTAGAGGTTAGCACTTTAAGGACTAATAGATAACGCTACCCCGCAGGGCACGTAATTCTACAGTCTTAGCAGAAAGCTACTATAGAATAAAGCTACGTGTATCTTACGTTATACTATAAGGTCCTACAAAGTACTACGCGTAGGACAGCGTAGAGCTATAAGACATGTAGAACACCTCTTAGTATATAGCTTAGGCACTAAACTCTTATAGCTTAGTATGTTTAACTTTATATAAGACTCTAGTATTTAATTTAAGAATTATACTTCTTTCTTAACCTCTTGTAATATTATATTATTCTACTAAACGTGCTATTACAACCCTATACTATTATATTATTCTACTAAACGTGCTAGTACACTAACTCTGTCTATTGTACTTACTTATTTCTAAGAACTAACTCTTAGGTTATCTTAGAATAACCTTTACACTTTAAACACTTTTAAGATAAGTAATACTGCAATAGACACCCCTGCTAATTTCTACGTTACTAGATTAACTACTTAAGGCTACAAACCTAACACTTATAATAGTAATTATAATAAGCTTAAGACTTAGTTGCTTTAGATTAACTAACACTTCTATATTAAAGAAAACAAGATTAAGAATAATAATAAAGTTGTTCTAGCTAGCACTTACCTCTGCAGCGATGCAGAGAAGTAGGCTATTCTAATCCTCTAATAATATATAAATAATAATATTAAAGATTAAGACAATATAGATCTTGTTAACAACTAAGACTAGTTTAAGACAAAGATGCGCAAAATCTTCTTACTATTTAAGAAGTCTGTAATCGCTAAGTAGAAGATCTAGAAGCTAAAGCAAACTAAGTCTGCTGCTAACTACACAACTAAATTCTAGTAGTACTAAACAGTTATTAAATAGAATAATAACGCTTTAATGCGGATGTACTAATAAGGTCTTAAACCTGCTGTACGCATAGAACTTATAAGAAGTAGATTTAGCCTTAACACGCTTAAGAAACTTATAGCTAAGGCTATTTAAGTTAATAACAAACTCTATAAGTTAAAGCTAAAGAAACGACTATTTACTTGGAGAAATCGCGCACTAGAGAATATAAATAACTAACACTGTTAAACATCGCGACGTTTATACCCTAACTAAGAACGTTAGCGAAGCTACACGCCTAGGATTCTAGGTGCTTACTAAACTAATAGCTATAAGCCTATACACCTTAATAACCTTAATAAGAGACCTAGTAAACTAAAGTTTTAGCATAATAAAGGTAGTAAGAAGAATATTACTTGCTATGCCTGTAGTAAGAAAGGCTATATAAAAAGGGACTGCTAAAGCTAAAGTAAGGTTATATAATAACTTAATGTCTTACACTAGGCAGTATCTAACTACAAGAATAAAGAGATATAGAATATTATTACTAGACCTAATATTAACCTATAAGGTTACAACAACAGCATTATTAATAGTCTAGAGAATATAACTCTTATCTCTCTAGAGGAAGCTACCTTAGATAAAGCAAGTGCTTTTAAGAACAAGTCCTACAAGGATCTTAAGGCAATAGAAATTAACTAGACTAAGTTTAAGAAAATAGAAAGGTTTAGTAATAATAATAGGCTAGCAACACTATTTATACTTTAAGATAAGTTTATTTAACTCTCGCAACATATTAACTATGTATAATAGTATCTTAACAAACTAGACGTTAAGTACGCCTATAAGGTACCTAATGTTATAATAATAATAAGACGCGACCTCTTTAATCTAGTCCTACAACTAGAGGAATAAAAGAAGAACCTTCTACCTAGCATAAGGAAGCTCTTATACACGGCAATAACAGAGCAGCTAAAAGGCACTAAAACGCCTACTAACTCTGATTAGATTAATAGAGTAATTAAGGTCTACAATAACCTTGTATCTAAGTTAAAGCTTATAACGCTTTAATATCCTAAAAATCTAGAAGAGAAAATTAACACCCTGCTACAGCAGCTTAGATAACCTAAGATTATCTTTTATAAAACTAAAGAAGACTTCTATAGACAATTTAAGAGGTATAATTAGTACGCAGACCTCTGCAACGAACTTAAGGTATAAGGTATAAACCTAGAATCCATATTTTAGTAGATTAATAATGCTAAGGTATTATAGAATAAATCTACTTAGCCTCTCTTAGACAATAAGAAGGAAGGAATCTACAATAAGATTTAGCAATAGTGTGAACTATTAGAAATACTAAGCACTCTAAAAGAATTACGAGAAAAACTAATTCTAGAGAATAACTACTAAAGGTAATATAGAATCTAGTAGTTATAAATAATATAAGTTCCGCAGAAAGCGCAAGGCTTACAAAGTAAGCCGCGCTATAGATACTTATTACTAGTTAGACTACTAGAATCTAGAGCATAAAAAGCTTACTTAGTCAGCATACTCTTATAATTTATGCATAATCTACTACTCTAATAAACAAAGAATAGAATAGTTTTCCTAATAGATTTACAGCACCTCTAAGTGCAAATAGTAATAGTTTAAATATGTAATAGATTTCTATATAATTTACCTATAGAATAAGCAAACTAGATTGCATTTTCTAGGCTATATAGACCTCTAAGAGGTTATTGCGATGCAAACAGTGTATAATACTAAGATTAGAGGATACCTTTTAAGAGAATACAACTAAACGCATTAGCACACGTGCCTACACTCTAACTATAATAAACACGCTATTATAAAAGATTTCTATAGATTTAGAAAGTCTTTTTTAGACTAGTATTCTAGTTAAAAGGAACTAGCAAGAAGATTAATAGTATAAACTTCTTAATACTCTTTAAGCTTATAGTTAAGCTTAATAGAAAATAGATACAGGTACTAGTAGATTTAGAATCCTAAGTAAGCTATATTTCTGCTAGAGTAGTGCTCTTAGCTAGACTAAGACTACTAAGAAAAGAGATAAGCTACCTACTACACGTTACTAACGGTAAGCCTATGCTAGGCAAGAACTAAATTATCTATAAAGTTATAAGCGTAACACTCTGCATCTAGAAATATTAGGAATAGTTAGACCTAGATATCTTTAGACTAGCTACCTACAATATTATACTAGAGCTGCTCTAGTTAAGATAATACAACCTGCGCATTAACTAGAAGTTAAAAATATTCTTATTTAAGTGCTGTAGACTAAATATAACTATAAGCTAGCCTACGTATTGCACAAAGTAGATAGTAGATAAGAGGAAGATTAATAATATTGCTAAAGGAAAATAAACCTCGCATAAGAATAACCTTAAGATATAAGGGTTTAACTTAATAGGTACTAGAAGGGCACCTCTAGACTATAAAGTTAGAGTTATAGAGAAACGCGTACCTCTAGTAATTCTAAAAGAGTATTACAAATTTAAGCACCTCTTTGCAGAAGTAGTAGACAGTAAAGCCTTACTGAAGCACTAACCCTAAAACTATAAAATTATTCTAGAAGAAAGAAAGACTCTACCTTTTAGGCTAATTTATTAACTATTAGAGATAGAACTTAAAATACTAAGAAAAAAGCTAGATTAAGATTTAAAGAAAGAATATATTAGACCCTCTACTTTGCTAGCAGAATTCCCTATACTCTTTGTACTAAAGAAGAATAGACTACTAAGAATATGCGTTAACTATTATAAACTTAATAATATTATAGTAAAGAATTAATACCTACTACTAAATATTACAGAACCTTAGAATTAATTATTATAAGCTAAGATCTTTACAGTAATAAATCTACGCGATAGTTACTACCTTATTAGAATTAAGAAAGGTAAAGAATAAAAGATAGCGTTCCGCATAAGATACAAATACTATAAATACACTGTTATGCTGTTTAGGCTTATAAGCGCCCTAGCAACATTTTAGAAGCTTATTAATAACGTGTTAAGAGCATACCTAGACATCTTTATTATTATATATCTAGACAATATTCTTGTCTACTCTAAAAATAAAAAAGACTATATTAAATAAATCTATACAGTACTAAGGTGCCTAGACTAGTTTAACCTATAAGTTAAACTAGAGAAGTGTAAATTCTATAAGATAGAAGTAGACTTTCTTAGCTACGTTGTAGAGGTTAACAGATTACGTATAAGCGAGGAAAAGATTAAAGTAGTTAAGGAATAGCTACAGCTAAAGATAATTAAGAAGATATAATTCTTCTTAGAATTCCTAAACTTTAACTAATAGTTTATTAAGAATTACTTAAAGATTGCTGTTTCTTTAACTAAACTTATAAGAAAGAATACACCCTTTGTATAAAGTAAGAAAGCTAAAGACGCCTTCTAGACGCTTAAGAATACAAGCATTGCACTACTATGCTTCTGTATATTCTAAGCAGGACAACTGCTACGCTTTAAGACTAACGCATTAGATCTCGCACTAGGCGCATGCGCAAGCTAATTATATAAAGGCAAATAGCATCTAATTGCCTATTACTCTTACAAATTTTTAGAACTTAAGGAACGTTACAACGTCTACAACAAGAAGCTACTAGCTATTATCGCGGCCCTTAAGCACTAAAGAGTATCCGCTAAAAGCTGCTTAGAACTTATAATATTTATAGATTATAAGAACTTAGTTAACTTTACAACTACTAAAGTACTTAACTAATAACAAGTCTGATAGTTAGAAGAACTTAGACAATACAAGTTTAAGATTGTATATACACTAGAAAAAGATAACAGCAGAGCAGACGCTCTTAGCCGCAGACACGATATTGCTAGAATAAAAGAAATTACTAATACTGCGATACTTAAGGTTAATAATAACAGATTATTAGAACCTGCAAAGACGTTAAACTTGCTTATACAAGTTACACATAAAGTACTAGAAGAATTGCATAAGGCAATTATCTAACAATATTATAATAACCCTGTATATAGTTACTCTAGTATTACACAAATAATAGAACTTATTAAACGCAACTATAAGTTTCTACATATAAAGAATAAAGTTACCTTCTTTATTGCTAAATACGCAGACTGTTAGAAGAATAAATATAGTACTTATACACCCTATAGAGAAATGCAAGCAATAGAGCTACCTAATGCACCGTAGTTAGACATCTCTATAGACTTTGTTATAGGCCTACTAGTCTTAAGAGACCTTGCAACACAAGTATTATATAACGCAATTCTTGTAGTAGTTAACTAATTTACAAAACAAGCAGAGTATATCGCCTTTAGAAACGACTTTAAAGCAGTACAGCTTGCATATATTATTAATAATCGCATTATTAGACACTACAGCATACTAAAGTTAATTATTAGTAATAGGGATAAGCTCTTCACTTTAAACTTTTAGACTACGCTACTAGCCGCGATTAAAACTTAGAGAAAGCTATTAACAGCTTTCTACCTACAGACAGACAGATAAACCAAACGAATAAATCGCACAATAAAAGCCTATCTACGCATCTACGTTAACGAATAACAAAACAACTAAGTATTGCTACTACCTATAGTATAGATAGCATATAATAACAAGCTTTTAGAGGCTACAGGATAAACTCTATTCTACGTAAACTATAGGAGACACTTAAATCTCTTGATACGCACACTACCTAGTCTAAAGACTAAAGCAGCTATTACTACTACTAATAAACTAAAGAAAGTATATAAGTTACTTAAAATAACACTTAAGAAGGCCTAACGCTAGAGCATTTTAAATATTAATAAGAAATAAAAAACAGCACCTTAGCTAAAGAAGGGGGATAAAGTTTACTTGCTTATAAAGAATCTTCGCACTAAGCGACTAAACAAGAGACTTAACTACGTTAAAGTTAGACTGTTTTTAATTCTTAATAAGAATAGACTAGTTACTTATACACTTAACCTTCTACCTAATATAAAAATCTACCTAAGGTTCTATATTATATTAATATGTTAGAACTAGCAGACTTAACGAGTATGCATTTGCTCCTATGTACAGAAGAAGAAGGATAAAGAAAAGAAGAGTAGTGTCCTTCTTGTACGGTATTTATCCTCCGTACGCTAATACAAAGATAGACAAGTGGGAAGTTCTTTGGCGTAGCCTCTTGCGGTACTTAGGCGTAGCCCCTTACAAGAACTAGGACGCTACTTTAGAAAACCTTTTATTATAAAAACTAGAAAGATAACGTCTTTAAAGTTAAAAAGATTCTCGCACACTAGACTACTAATAATAGCAAAGAATACCTAGTTAAATAGTTAGAATACCTAGACAGCGATAATATATAGGAACTAGATACAAACCTTATAAATTGCCGCTAGCTGCTTACGCAGTACTACGCGACTCTCTAAGCATCTTATTAAAGATAGAATTACCTTCTATATAAGTAGAAGAAAAGATATTCTAGTCTAAGGCAAGAGTACTAGGCATTAGACTATCTTCTAGAATACTAATCTTATTCTCTGCCTAATAATCTAATAAATCTATCTATAAGCGCAATCTTTTCTTACGCGTACGCTGCACCCGCAGATAGTTAATATTCTCTGCAGCCTCTAAAGCCTTAATCTTCTTAACAAACTTCCTAGACTTATCTACTAACTGTTATTTATAACGCTTTAATACCTTTCTTTATTTTTAGAGATAATTCTTTTTTGCACAAGCTACTAATAGAGCGTCTAACGCGTCTGCCTTAGCCTAATTAGTATTAGCCTCCTGCTGCTCTAAACAAGCTAGCTCTTTATCTAGTTTTAAGAAATTCAGCAAAGGAACCTCTACTAGAATATACAGACTTCTTACGCTATTCTAATAACAATTTCTACACTTCTTCTTTAATAATAATATCTAACACTCTAAATTCCTCTTTGCGCAATATTAATAAGCAACTATAGTAAGCGTTCTAATACTATTTATACAATTACTAAGAATATAATAATAGGTAGTACTTTTAGAAACTATTAAGTTAGTTTATAAGGATATAAATTGTAAGAGGCTCAAGGCCTTGGTCAGTAGTACTTGGCCTGTGGCCTTCGTTATAGCTGGTTGGGATAGGCTGGAACCCTCGGAGCGTTGTCGGGGCTTCATCGGCGCTCCACGGACCCTTAGAAGTTTCTCGAACCTAGCACTACGTGATACATAGACTCAGCACAAGCGTAGTGTAGCTTCTCTATCGAATTCATTACTGTTATACCTTGCACTTATGGTTAACCCATCACACCCTTACAATTGAATTCGATCCTTCTGTAGCATCCGCTACGTCGAACTAGCCTCTTTGGAGTAACCTCCATAGCAGTGACGACCGAAGCCCCCTAGAGCTACATCTAGACGGACGCCTTTTAGAGCGATATATTGAAGATACTGAGTAATCAAAGAACCGATCTCAGTCAAGCCGTTTCGAACCCACCGAGGGTTAACGAAGAGCACTTGCAACTGGCTGCAGTGCTACACAGCTTGGTACACGTACAAGCACCCGGAAACATAGAACGGTCCACCGAGGATCGTTGGATAAGCCTGCCATCGTCGTGGACATTAGGCAGCACCAGAAACCGAGAAAGGTCTACCGAAGACCGTTAGATAAGTCCACTATTCAAGGCGTGGCCCGAGAAATCAACCTACCTACACTGGCACAATGGCAGCAGCGGATGCCTCTGCAGTAGGGCTGGCAGTGCAGATAACGCAACTGCACCACGACGGTGTAAGCAATGAGGAGATACAAGGATCTCTCCAGAACCTATGTAGGGCCCAGGGGATGGATGAGCCTGCAGTCCAGGAAAGAGTACAGGAAGCTTTCCATATCTGGAGTACGATGAGAACTGCGCTGGAGAGGGCTGGTTCAAGCAATGTCTCTACTCCGCAGAGCAATGAGGATTCAGCGCCCATGGAGACAGGAGACCTACATCTTCCAGCCACTACAGCTACAACCACAACCGTAAACCCAAACAAACAGCCGCCGGCATGGCTAGCTACCCTTCTAGCTGCGATACAACCCACAAACACCGTTAATACCGCCGCAAAGCGCCGCCGACAGCCTGACCCAGACATGTTCGATGGTACAAGGAAGCAATACCAGGTCTTCTACCAGCAGCTGACAGCTAAAGTGGAAAATGACAAGAATGATTTCGAGAACGATAAGATGGCATGTGATTACGCCTTCGCGAGACTCAAGGGAACAGCTGCTACTCTAACCCTGCCATACATAAGCCAGATGAGAATATCTGGCAAATGGGATTTTAACCAACTTCTTGAGTTCTTTAACCAGATGTTTGGAGATCCACACAAGGAGGAGAGAGCTCGTGACAAGCTTTGGTCTATGTCGCAAGGGAACAAGAACATCCGTAGCTACGTGATGGACTTCCAGGAGCAGTTACTGCTTTCCAACAGCAGCCTGGACGAGAATACGAAGATGATGATCTTCAGAAAAGGCCTCGCTTACAGGCTCCAGGACAAGCTTGTAGGCCTAAAGAGCAAGAATCTGGAGGAGCTACAGAGCAGGGCAATCGAGATCGCCGACCAGCTGTATCGGATGGACTTGCATACCAAGGGAACCAAGAACCGCCGTCGGGAAGACAGATCCCTAAACAAAGAACACGGAAACAAGCACCGTTCTCCTTCCCCAGTACTAGAGGATAGAATGGAAGGTGTAGAGTACACAGGGAGATCCGGGAAGCCCCGCCGACTTAGCAGTTCTGAGTATGACCGATTACGCCGTGAAGGACGCTGCTTTAACTGCAAGCGTAGAGGACATATGTCTGCTACTTGTGCAGAGGATAAAGATTTGTCTGAGAAGAAGGGAAAGAGCAAAAAGACAGCTGTGCTGAAGGTCTCTAGCTCTAAGACTACAGAGCGAAGGAAGAGCAGAAAAGCCCAGAAGGAGGAACTAAATAGTGACGAGGAATCAAGTGGTGTGGATACCCCAGAAGAAGACAGCGACTCGGGAAAAGACTAGCTCTTGCCCAAAGTCACTGGCAAGAGCTGCATATAAGTCAGCACAATTTGGCAAAAGAGTGGGCGTCCTTCAAGAAGGACATGAGCAGCAATGGGATTACTGTTGAGGCACTAGTTAACCAGCATACTTTTGCCTCAACCCTGATTGACACTGGAAATCTCGCCTACTCTCTTATAAGCCCCCGCCTTGTTAAACGTGCTAACTTACAGTGCCTACCTATCTCTCCCCGTGCATTAGAAGGAGTTACTGAAGAGCCTGGAACTATCAGAAAGGTTGCTAGGCTTACTATCGATCTTGAAGGTTACAAGGAGACGATATGGGGATACGTCTCGCCTTCACACCCTGGATACGACCTCATACTCGGACGACCGTGGATGAACAAGAGAAGAGTCACCGTTGCCCCATCTAAGAAGTCTATCTACATACACTCGTCACACCACAGGATCCGCCTTACTAGCACAGAAGACCGCCCTATTCCGAAGGATCGACGTCTGAAGCAAATTGACGCAGCGGCTTACTGCATGTACCTCCGACATTTGAAGAAAAACAAGACAGTACAGGTGTTCGCAGCATCTCTTCGAGATATTGAGAAAGCGTTAGCCCCAAAGAAGAAAGTTGACGTCATGTCCCTTCTTCCTAAGGCACACCAGCACATGGCCTGGATCTTCGATCCTGAAACAGCTGCAAAGATGCCACCTCTGCGCGGACCAGAGATTGATCATCGGATTGAACTAGAGAAGGATAACGATGGCAAGGAGAAGGAGCCACCCTGGGGCCCCTTGTACAACATGAGCAGAGGAGAGCTCCTAGTCTTACGCAAGGAATTAATTTCCCTTCTTGACAAGGGATGGATTAGAGCAAGCAGCTCCCCAGCCGCCTCCCCGGTGTTATTTGCGAAGAAGCCAGGAGGAGGGCTACGCTTCTGCGTAGACTACAGAGCCCTTAACGCGATTACCAAGAAGGACCGATACCCGTTACCACTGATCCAGGAAACTTTCAACAACATTGCTAAGGCAAAGTGGTTTACGAAAATTGATGTGTCAGCCGCTTTCCACAAGATAAGGATTAACGCCGGAGACGAATGGAAGACAGCCTTCCGTACTCGATTTGGATTGTACGAGTGGCTAGTCACCCCTTTTGGCATGGCAAACGCACCTAGCACCTTCCAACGATATATTAATTGGACGCTTCGTGAGTACATCGACGACTTCTGCTCAGCCTACCTAGATGACGTCTTGATCTACACCGACGGTACCTTAAAAGAGCACCAGCAAAACACAAATAAGGTTCTTGAAGCTATGGGCAAAGCTGGTTTACCTTTGGATATCCAGAAATGCGAGTTTGACGTCAAGAGCACAAAGTACCTTGGGTTTGTGATTGAAGCTGGCAAAGGACTGAAAATGGATCCTGACAAGGTCAAGGCTATTAAGGAATGGGAACCCCCAGTGAACGTAAAGGGAGTGCGTAGCTTTCTGGGATTTGCGAACTTCTACCGACGTTTTATCAAGAACTACTCAGGGATAGCAGCTCCACTTACAAGGTTAACTAGAGATGTTACCTTCCAATGGGGAGAAGCAGAGCAACAGGCGTTTGACAAGCTAAAAGAGATCTTTATTACTGAACCAGTACTCGCTCAATGGGACCCAGATCGGGAGACTATCTTAGAGACCGACTCGTCTGGTTACGTAGTTGCTGGAGTACTATCTCAGTACGATGACCAAGGGCTGCTACGACCAGTCGCCTACTATTCAAAGAAGATGACTAGCGCTCAGAGCAATTACGAAATCCACGATAAAGAATTGCTTGCAGTAATCTGCTGCATAGCTGAATGGGACGGAATGCTGAGGTCTTTGAAGAAATTCACGGTAATTACCGACCATAAGAACCTAGAGTACTTTGGGAAGCCTCGACAGCTCAGCGAACGCCAAATGAGATGGGCCCAGTTTCTCGGAAAGTTCCCAAACATGGAGATCGCCTACCGGCCTGGAGCTGACAATGTCAGAGCCGATGCTCTTTCAAGAAGACATCAGGATATGCCAGCTAATGGTTCAGATGCACGGATCTCTCGACGTTTCCTGCAGATCTTTAAGCCTACTACTGCCATGACAGACGAAGAATTAGCTGAGGATGAGGCACTAAGGGTTTTTCGATGTAACGCTAAGAGACCAGTGGTCGTTTGCTATCCAGCATCTTCATCCGCGACCCTACCAGCTCAACACAGACTTGAGCAACTATGGGAGGAAGCTAGGGAAAAAGATCAGGTATACCAATCGGCCTGGAAAGCGGTTAGGGACGGCGAACGCAAGTTCCCAACAGCTTTAGATCTTAAGCTATCGATCTCAGAGTGTCGCTTAGACGACTCTGGTAACCTATTATATCGAGATCGAAGATGGGTACCAGAAAGTGAACCCCTAAGGACTGGCATTATACACGCAATTCACTCGTCAAGGGCTCTAGGACACCCAGGAAGAAACCTTACATACCAAGCTGTTGCACGCGAGTATTTCTGGCCTTCATTAAGCAATTCAGTTCGCCAGTATGTACGAAACTGCTCCGTCTGTGGACGAGTGAAGCCCTGGAGAGATGGCCTCCAAGGGCTACTACGGCCTTTACCAATTCCTGAACGCATCTGGAAGGAAGTCTCTATGGACTTTATAACCGGCTTGCCTGAAAGTGAGGGCTGTACCAACCTAATGGTGGTAACAGACCGCCTTAGTAAGGACGTAGTACTTATGGGCTTAGCAGACATTACGACAGAGAGTGTAGCTAGGGCGTACATGAATCACGTCGTTGCATACCACTGGCTACCGGACTACATTACTTCAGACCGAGGCTCACAGTTTGTAAGCCACATGTGGGCTAGGCTTTGTGAACTGATGAGTATTAAGCGAAGACTATCGTCAGGATACCACCCAGAGACCGATGGATCTACGGAGAGAATGAACGAGACAGTACAAGCCTACCTCCGCGCCTTCTGCGACTGGAATCAGAGCAATTGGAAATCCAACCTGGGAATGGCTAAAATCGCAATTACAGCAAGGGAAGCGCGGTCTACAAGGATGTCACCATTCTTTATGCAGCACGGATACGAAGTAGACCCTGTTCAGATTGCTATTAAGTACGGCCCGGAAAACAAGCCTAAGGGAAAGAGAGTGCAAGACGAGCATGAAAAGGCTAAGAAGATTGTAGAAAGATTAAGGCAGAGCATTCAGCTAGCTCAAGCGATTATGGGAGAGGCCCAACAAGAGCAAGAACTGCAGGCTAACAGGAGGCGAAAACAAGCTCCTCAATTGCGAGTTGGTGACAAAGTATGGCTAAAGCTAGGCGATCACTTTAAGACTAAGAGACCAAGTAGGAAGCTTGACTGGAAGAACTTAAAGTACACAGTACTTGAAGTGGTAGGACCAAGCGCAGTGAAGCTAAACACTCCTGGACGAGTTCATCCAGTATTCAACGTCAACATGCTGAGGCTCGCTTCATCGGACCCGTTACCTAGTCAGCCACAAGATGATAACGAGCCAGAGCCTATTGAGGTGGATGGAGAAGAGATGTATCTGGTAGAGGAGATCCTGGAGGAGAGAGGCCAGGGGCGCAGAAAGCAGTACTTGGTGAAATGGGAAGGCTATCCTGATCCAACTTGGGAACCAGCCGTAAATCTGAAAGAGACTGATGCTCTCAAAGATTGGAAACACGCCGCACAAGAGAGGTCTAAGCCTAAGAAAGGGGGTACTGTAAGAGGCTCAAGGCCTTGGTCAGTAGTACTTGGCCTGTGGCCTTCGTTATAGCTGGTTGGGATAGGCTGGAACCCTCGGAGCGTTGTCGGGGCTTCATCGGCGCTCCACGGACCCTTAGAAGTTTCTCGAACCTAGCACTACGTGATACATAGACTCAGCACAAGCGTAGTGTAGCTTCTCTATCGAATTCATTACTGTTATACCTTGCACTTATGGTTAACCCATCACACCCTTACATAAATGCGGAAGAGGGGGATAGTATTATAAACCTAAAGGAAGAGAACCCGCAAGCTATATATAAAAAGGATAATAGAAAATACCTAGGCGGGTTAGCCTAAAGGTTAGCACTTTAAGAACTAATAGATAACGCTACCCCGCAGGGCACGTAATTCTATAGTCTTAGCAGAAAGCTACTATAGAATAAAGCTACGTATGTTCTACGTTGTACTATAAGGTCTTACAAATTACTACGCGTAGAATAGCGTAGAGCTATAAGATATGTAGGACACCTCTTAGTATATAGCTTAGGCACTAAACCCTTATAGCTTAGTGTGTTTAACTTTATACAAGACTCTAGTATTTAATCTAAAGATTATACTTCTTTCTTAACCTCTTGTAATATTATATTATTCTACTAAACGTGCTATTATAACCCTATACTATTACATTGTTCTACTAAACGTGCTAGTACACTAACCCGGTCTATCGCACTCACTTGTTCCCGAGAACTAACTCTTGGGTCATCTTAGGACGACTTTCACAAAATTACAGAATACTCTACTACACTATGCGCAGGCTAATAGAGTTGTAACAAGAATAATAAATAATAAAGGTTACTACAGAAATCTATAAAGAATCTCTATATAAAGCTAATTCTAGCCCTAATCTAGAGTTAAAATTAGATTAATATAGCATGTCCGCTAAATATCTAGGGACTAGGCTAAATGTCTAGTTAAATATTCTACTAACCTAAATAAGCGAGAATATTCAGCTAGATATTTAACCTACAGACTAGTTTTTAGGGGATTTGGGGTGTGAATCCTCTAATCTAATATTATAAGCATGTAACTACTTTAATACCAAGCTATTACAATGGTTTTACAATTTGCTGTAGCTGTATAGCCTCATCTTTTTGAAATCCTATTGTTATAGGGTAGCTTATTGCGTGACCTAGCTTATCGCGCGCACAGACACAGTAGTTTACGCAAATTAATTTCTACAACTACTTCTTTAGTTAGATCTATATTAGTTAAGTTATAACGCGTTGAGGTTGTGTTGTTGTTGTGTGGTAGGGGTGCTCAACCAGCGTTAGTGATCATTAAATGCACGGGCACTGTAGCTATTTTGCCCCGCCATCACCATATCTTCTTCAACGTGCCAAATTATCAACTTCTCCTCGTAACTGCACAGGGAGTCACATCAAGTCCATATCGCTGTTAGTAAAACCCTTGCCCTTCACGAACTACTGTTACTAATCATGATGTATGATGTGCGTCGCTAGGGCCCTTTAGTGCTGCGTGAGACGCTGCGACGGCGTCTACACTCAAACTTGATACCACAATCTCGTGTCTACTATTCCTGGGCACATATGTAGTCCTCCTATCACGAGAAGTTGCAAGGCAAACGTCCGATGGAATTTAGCCCGTAACACAAGCTTTGGTGGTTATAACAATCAGGCCGTAAACTACATATCGTATGTTTTTCAGTCTCAAGGTCAAGGCAGAGTATTACTACATAATACGATAGCTTCGACGATACCAGATTATCTGTGTTTCAAATTACCGTTACTTATACCTCTTTGCGCTTCTAAAACTCCTGCGCGTTCTTGCAGACACCACGTCTCTTCTATGTCTAGACACTACACAACTATGAAAGCACTGGTGATTACCATTACGGTTTCCCCTAAAATAAGCACAGTACACCTACTTTTTCACGCACGACGTTACTCTCGGTCATACCACTCTTTATTAGTTCCTTTGTTCTCTTCAACCTTGCTCCGTTCGCGCCTCGCATTCTCTTCTTTATATTCACGCCACGCTCTCGAAACTCTCCTTCACCCCATCGCGTTCGGCTTTCAATCGCAGTAGACTTTCGCGTGTAGGAACGGTGCGATGTTCACTGGCAGGCAGTTATAATATCGGCTTGCAGTAGTATCGCTGAATGTGCAGCTGTAAGCGCAGCAAGCGAATCTAGGCGTGCTCGCTGAATGCCGATTTATTGTTGATGCTGAGGTGAGCAGGATGCTCTATGTATGCGGTTCCGTCGTGGTAGTTCGACATGGTCAAGGTGGATGACAGGGATGATGTGCATGTGCTGGAGCCCGCTTGCATCAGACAAATCGGTAACTACTTCGGTACTTTGAGATCACGGCACTCCGACATCACGGAACTTTAAGATCACAAAAGCTGCCGAGGTACCCATTCTGTTGTTACGTGTTAATGCGCTAAACTCAAAGGGGAGAGAAACCGGATACAAAACGCTTCCGGTCCGTTGTGTAGTGTCAGTCTACCCACTTAGGACTAAAGTCTAAGTGTCTATAAAGCAGTCAATCTTCTGTTCATGCATTCTTCCATCTACTCCCTTGTCATATCAATACAGACTGTTTATCCGGATTGACATTTGCGAGATTCCTTACATTAATCATCATGCCTGCCACCATGCCCTCCACGCATCCCACGGGCAGCGTTGCATATGTTAACGGTAATATCTATACCGTTGACAAAGCTAAGTCACGAGCTGGTGGTTTCATTGTTTGCCCGAAAGGCCGATTCACGGCTGTGGGAAGCACCGCGGAGATCGAAGCCGCTGCGCAAGCCGGAAACCTGGTTGTCTACGACTTGCACGGCATGTTTGTAATGCCGGGAATACACGACGCCCATGTGCACACGTTCCATTCAGGGCTCCATCTACTTGGTGACGTTGTCATGGATTTCGCTACAACAGACGGCGCCGAGGTGGTGGATCGCATGAAATCTGGTTTGGGGGGCTGCGCTTTCCACGGCGTACATTCAGACTGGATCATTGGCGTCCTGTTCGAGATTGAGAACTACGACCGCGCTTTGCTGGATGACGTTTGGCCAGACAAGCCAGTTTTAATCCATGCTAATGGGGGCCATTTGAAATATCTCAATACGAAAGGACTCGAGAGGGCGGGGTTTGATGTTCAAAACGAGCCAGACGCAGACCTGTCAGCATGATCCCTTACGCACAAAATATGAGACATGTACTGACTTTGTATACTCAAATGTAGGTCAGTATTAGGGCGCAGATCGGACGGCAGCTTGAACGGTGCTATTGGAGGCCAAGCAGCCCTGGGCCGTGCCTACATGGCTATACCACGGCCAACTGTTGTCCATCTGAAGAAGGCAATAAAACGTGCCACCAAAGAATTACACCGCAATGGCGTAACGTCTTGCCAAGAGGCTGCAGCTAATACAATTTTGCTTGAAGTGCTGCACGAACTCGACGCTGAAGGCCAACTCAAGATGGATTACGTAACTCACATTCTGTACAGGAACGAATGGCTCTCTGGCGAGATGTTGTCAGATCCTGAGGAGCTGATTACAAGCGCTGACCGTTATCTCAGTACGCATGTCAACACTCGTTTCGTCAAGTTCATGATGGACGGTGGGCCCGGGAAACCACCATGTGTTTCAACATGCCAGCTTGGACAAAGACGGAAAACCCGAACTAGAAAACATTCTGGAACCGAATCTTCCAGAGCTCCTGGGACGGTATGATCAGAGAGGCATGACGTGCAAAGTACACGCAATGGGTGAAGGTGCTGCGAAGCTCGCTCTGGATGCCATCAGCGAAGTCCGAAAGAAGAACCCTAGCGGCCCGATACACGAGGTAGCGCACTGTTCAATGGTTCATAAAGGTACGCTGAATCTGTCTGCTATTGACAATGTGTACTAAACATACCATCAGATGACGTTCCGCGATTTCGAGACTTGAATGCCACGGCCGAAATGTCTCCCGCAATGTTTTTTGAAAATGGATTCGAAGTCAAAGATCAAGATTTCTACGATTTCGCCGGCTTAAAAGCGGCAGGGACTCGAATGACTATCGGGAGTGACTGGGCTTTTGGCATGCTACTACCACTGTTCCCATCCGTTGCCTCCCTTGTGGACACCCTTGGTACCGATTGCCTGCTCGAGATCATGACAATGAATGGGGCGAGGGCAGTAGGAAAAGAAACAGTATGTCACGCTTTGCAATATAAATTCGATTGGACCTTCTAACGATTACGCACAGGAGACTGGGTCTATTACCGTTGGCAAGAAAGCCAACTTTATTGCTGTTGATAGAGATTTGACAAAGGGTGACTTTGCAAATGCGCAGGTTACACATACGTGGTTCGAAGGAGAGATTGTGTTCGACATTACTGGCAAACTTACTGGTTAACATATTATAGATCAATTTGTGGTAATACTATAACTGAAATCTAAGGCTTAGAATATACAAGTAAAGACGGTCCGCATGATAGAATAGAATCGCAGCTTCTATATTTGGTATTACCTAGGTATTAATTAGATTTTCCAGGCTGGCCGCATATCCAGAGCCTTAGAGTCGGGTGGAATAAAAAGATCTAAATCAATCAAACCGGTAAAGCACTGCTTGATTAATAGCGCTAATGAAATATATTATAATTACTTCTAATCTAGCTTACTTGGAAATCTGAGATAGAAGCATGGTGAGTTTGGTTTCTATCTCTAGCAAAGTAATCTAGTCTTATGAGACTAGCTTTAGCTCTAAAGAATAAACTAGCAGAATATCACTCTGGATAGGACACAGGTAGGAAACATGAAACAAGAGAAAAACCTCCTGCATATTCTAAAGGCCTGACGCCGCACTTAGGAGCTCTAGAGGTTGCCGCAAGTAATAATAGCTCCAGCCCACGTGGCACTAGCCTTCCCAGTGCACGCGCCGTACTCCAGCATGTATAGCATATGTCCTTGCCCTCCGCCCGGGCCAAGGTTATCGGCGATCTTCCTCCGCATATGTTTAGAGTGGCAGCTTGAAATGGTAGAAGCGTAGTAGAGGGAAGCTGCTAAAATACATCTACGGCAATTGATTGACCTGCAGGTGCGGTTCCTCTCTTTCATATCTTTGTCGTGCTCTCGAAGAAGGCGGTTATGTTCGTGATTGTAGACATCCTGGATGCGGCTCGACTGCCGCTTCAAGACAGTAGGGACATCGCCAGGGTACTTAGTGATCTCTTTAGGAATAAGGGTAAGGACTGACTGCTGGACTCCTGGGGCCTAGTTGTTGAGGACGTTGACTAGCTGTTTGAACAGTTTGTCAAACTTCGCGATATCCACATTGGTATATTTTGTAGTATTCAGATGGTCGTGTATTTGGTCCGTGGAACAGTTAAGGGTGGCAGCCAGACTGCCAATAGTATTCGCAGTTACAGCAGACGCAGTCTACAGAAAGACAAGGGAGGTCTTGACAAAGTTCAACGGAATTATAATGGTGCAGGTAAGTAATGCTAGTTGATTATAGTGGTAACGTGAGCCACAAGCGAGCTGATCACACAAGCGAGCTGATCACTAAATGCGGCACCCTACGTTCAAACGCGAACAACTTAACACCACGATAAGCTATTACAACGTATAGTAGCTTAAATTAATTGTCTACTTCTACTGTATCTTTTTGGCATGTGCGCTTGTTATGCCCAGTTTCACCGCATGTCTTACAGCGTCGGATACCACCTCTACTACCACCTGCGCGCAGCCTCCCATCACGCGCCTCCTTCTCGAATTGACCATCAACGTCCCTTTGCTCAACTATTGCCTCAGCCTCTACCTGCGATAGGGTCCCTCCTTCCTGAATTCGCTTCTTTTTACGCTTCCTACGCTCAGAAGCAGCTCTATTTGCTGCCTCAAGGTCAGCTACCCTAGCTGCTAAAAGCACCTGAGAGTGTACTATAATATCCGCCCCTTTTTTAAACTGCCTTATCATCTTAATAATTAATGCTGGTGATAAGCTATGGTGCCTCTGAATCCGGTCAAATATAAGCGCTGATTAAGCCTCTATTTCAATAGCGTTGCTTGGTGTTTTAGGCTGCCAGGTGGTAAGCCCTGGTAGCGGTGGTGATGGCGTACGAGGCTTGACTTCAAGCTTTGATAACACCGCCCCTGGGTTATATGGTACTAAGCCAGTTGCTCGAAAGCTAGATATGATATTCTCCTTTGAGAACGCGCTACCAAATACCTGAGTAAAGGTGGTTAAGAAGGCTTTCTTGTCGATGTGGTTGATGTGGCTATTTGCCAAGACATTGATCTCCTTCTTGTACGCCCGCTTTAAGGGAGCAAAACACCCCACATTAAGGGGCTGTAGGATATAGGAAGCGTGCGGAGGCATACAGAGGGTAATAATCTTGTTCTCCTCGCATAGATCTTGGAAGGCAAGTGACTTATGGCTCTCATGGCCATCAAGAATAAGCAGCCGGTGACTACCCACTGTTCGAGCCTCTGTATGCCGGATGAAGTGCTGTAGCCAGGTGATACCAAGCTCATTTGTCGTCTAACCGTTATTACTAACACCTATTCTCTAATCCTTAGGGTTATAGTACCAGGCTTGGTCGTGGTGCTTTGCTTTGAAGATCAGAAAGGGTGGAGCAACCCAGCCTCCAGCGCTGATCGCGGCAATCAACGTTACCCACTCACGATCGCCAGGCTGAACTCCCAATGGCTTGAGGCGCCTTTCAGACGCTGTGACCACCTTTACTGACCCTCCAACACCCATCTAGAAGCCAGTCTCGTCAAAGTTATAGGTATCTTCGTCCAAGATACCGTACGTAGCTTTGACGCTACGTACAAGATCAAACCAGGGGCTGATAATAGCTGGATCGCTGCATAGAACTCTCTGGAGATCACGCTGCCTAGTTACTTGAGATTTGATACTAGGCTTGCGGCGTATGAAGTTGGTAGCCCAGTTCTGGCCAACCTGGGTACCACCACGTGCAGCAAGTAGCTGATCAGCCATTTCTCGTACGTAGCTAAGCGTGGGAGCAAAACCTCGCGCGTCAAGCTTCCTTATATACTGGATTATCGTCTCTTCCTCGTGCTTTACTAGCTTTGATGAATTGGGGTGGATATCGCGTCGGGCAGGTGTTTTGGCGCGTCGGGTACTAAGCGTGCTTTGAGGAACGTTGTAGATAGCAGCAGCGCGTCGCTGACTTAGTGATGTATCAGATTTCATAGCTTGGATGGCAAGGATTAGCCTATCTGCGCGGGAAAGTGATTCAAGATCAGGTAGTTGTGACATTGTGATGGATAGCAGGAGGTAGTGTTGTCTTGGCAAAGTGATCAGCTCGCTTGTGTGATCAGCTCGCTTGTGGCTCACGTTATTATTATAATACTTCTTTTATAAAACCTCTTAAGTATAACTTTAGAATTAAGTAGGTAAATACTAGTTGCCTTAAAAGACTTCTTAATAGCTTAAAGCTTAAAAGTAGTAATCTAAGCCTTCTAAAATAGCAGGAAGAAGTCTTCTTTACTTATATTAAGTAATCTCTAACTACCACAAAGGTATTCTTGTTACAGGCTAGTTAAGAAACATATACTATAAATAATTAGAATAAATTAACTATTAAATAGTCTATAGCTAGAGATAGGTCTTTATAGTGTTGTAGGTTTTAAGCGAGCTCTAGGCGAGTTCCGGTGTCGACTCCAATCGGGCCAGATCAGACTGGATGAACTCCGAGGGCATTCCGCCCGAGGCTCCAACCCAGGCACGGCCTGTTACACTGTCTACAATACCCCCACCTAGCCTTGCGACAAATTCCACTAGTCCTGCTATACTATAAACGCCACCAAACTCAACAGCCCTATCACAGACCTCTAGGGTTCTAGATCTTAGACGATCGAGCGCCGATACAGCCCTAACCTTCACATCGTCTGATGGCCGATCCGCTACGAGTGAGCTATTCACCATGATCACGGCGTGTTCCAAAGCCGCCATAGCAGCTAGCTTTCGACGGGCCTGACGCAAGAGCAACGGCGTGCGCTTAGCCGCACGAACGCAAATCCTTAGACTGCGCTAGTGTTAACTCAAGGGGGGGTGGTGATAGGCAGCTGGAGATGTCGCTTTCTTTGCAGAATTCCGTTTACAATCTCTACCATAACCGTGCGTACCGGAAGTTTCTCCGAGCCCAGACCATCTTCGCAGTCAGTTTTTGGTATCCTTGAACTACGTCTCGCTCTTACCCCTGATCTCTTGAGTACAGCGACCTGAGCGAGTATCTAGGCTCCAAGCGAAACGCAATTTGGTCTTGTGCTCATACGCAACACACTTCCATCGAGTACGTCTTCACCACACGCCATGAACGACCAATACCGACCCGGTGTCGTGAGCAAGCCTTGGGGACCACTTATCTCACCAAATTATAAAGAAGATGAATTTACCAATCTCGATGTCCTCATTGCTTCTATTCCCTGGTCACTTACATTAGTGAACGTCATCCTCGCCCTGTGGCAGATTCATCATCAAACAAAGGCGGCGAAAGACCCAATCCGAAGTCTTTATTTGTGGATGGTATGGTTGGAGTTGGGAGCTTGTTTCATGCTGGGTCTTCTTGGTTATCTGCATGTGTTGAAACACATTCCAGCGAGTGAGTATCTTCCATGCTTCAGAAAGCACTGTCCTGATTGTTTACAGGTTTCTTCTTCTACTTTGGAATCTGGAAGTAGTATTTACCGAATTTCGCCCGTTACATTTGTACTAACGCTGCATAGTGGTCTGCTGGAGCCTCCAGGTTATGCTTCTTTTCCAAATCATCATTAACCGTATTAGAGTCATCGACGTCAATCGCAAGCGCTCGCGCAATATATTTATCGGAGTAACAGTCTACATCACAATAGTAAACCTCAGCGCCTTTGTTATCTGGATCCCAGCCCGGATGCAGATCAGCCCCTACTGGGAGTTTATCAGCGCCGTTTGGGATCGTACTGAGAAGTGCCTATTTCTGCTTGTCGACGCAGTGCTTAACTGGTACTTCCTGAGAACTGTGAAGAAAAATCTGATCCGCAACGGTCTTATAAAGTGTAAGAAAATTGATGCACATGCTACACCACAAGACAAGCGCTGACATTGTACACTTACTTTCAGACAACAAAGTCGTTCGGTTCAACCAGCAAATCGTCGTTCTGTCTCTCCTAATGGACGTTATGCTCATTGCAGCTACTGCCATCCCCAAAGCTTTTGTGTAAGTCAATCTTCATCTATATGTCTGGCTCTATTCCATATATTAACCACAGTAGCTACGTCCAATTTCACTCACTATGCTACCTCGTCAAACTCAACATCGAAATGGCCATGGCCAATCTGATCAAGCGCGTTGCCATCTCGAACTTCAGTTTGACCGGCGTAGCAAACGAATTTAAAGACCCGTCTAGTTATGTATCAGGCTCTCAGCATGATACTCTCGTCGCCAACCATGACAGCGTCGAACTCGATGACGTGAGCAAAAGCGCCAATGCCTACGACCGCCAAATCAATGTCACGACAAAATACACAGTAACGCACGAAACTGATCTGTCTCCTAAAGGCGGCCACCACCCTTCGAACATCGATACTAAGATTATGAGCGAACACAAAGATACCTATGGCGTGATGAAACGACCGATGGTTGACATTGAGGAGTCGGAGACGAAGAGCCTGGACAGTGTGACAGAGGTTGCAGACAGTTTTCGGGGCCAAGAGACGTCGAAGCGAAACGGTAGTGACGACGAAGTTGTGCTTGTAGAGAAGAGGGGTCGTTGGTGATACAGTTCCGGTCTCACTCTATCGTGCGCGACGGTCTAACTGTTATGAGCGGAAAGAGGCTTGCTAGCGAGTATGCCTTTGCTCCTATGTACAGAAGAAGAAGGAAAAATAAATGAAGGGTAATATCGTTCTTGTGTGGTATTCATCCTCCGTACACTATTACAAAGATAGATAAGTAGGAAGTTCTTCGGCGTAGTCTTCGGCGTAGCCTTTTGCGGTACTTAGGCGTAGCTCCATACAGAAACTAGGCGCTCGACGTAGCTACAGGACGTTGTGTTATAATAGATATTCAACCCGTATGTCCGCAAATCTAATATTTACTACATCGGACTGTAGCCTCCGCCCACTATAGATTAGTTGGTTATCTCGTAGACAAGTTCTAAACATCCTTTACACTAGCGTTGGCGGGTGGCTACCGTTGTCGCTCTCGTACGCACTGTCGCTATCAAACTACTCCTCAAACGGGTCTGACGACTCCAACGTCTCCTGCACTATTATAGACCACGCGATCTTTATCACTGTGGATAATATTAGAGGAAACTACTCTACGACTTTCTGACTGTCGTCCTTCACGCCTAGAACAGCTAACGCGCACATTAATAGGCTGTTGTACTCCTTGCGCGTAATGAACTGACCCTACAACGCGATGCGAAATTCCAAACATGCCTTCTAGATGCTCAACAACGCCTCTGCCTCGCTGATTCCCTCTGCGGGGTTGTTCTCCTCCGCCTCTGTCTCTTCAACAAACCTAGTTATTAGAAAGATCACCAATCATCGTGTCGGCCTGGTCACGGCAGCGCTACTCCCAAATAGATCGCGACACTCGACCACGGCGCCATCTCTCTGATGTTGCGGCACTTTATAGCTATGCAATACATGCACTTTATCCCTATTGCCATAGCCTAAGCAATATTAGGCTGGCTTGCGCATCTTATAAGTAGTGTCGCGGAGTCGCGCGCGCGTCGCCGTGCTGCAGGTATACAGGAAGGGCGAAGACGGCTTAAGTGTGGGCGGCGCGGGCGAGACATTGCCGTCGAAGCTGTTCTGGATGCGCGCGAACGTCTAGGCGTCGTCTTCGTGGTGCTCAAAGCGCAGCGCGTTATCGCCTACTTTAAGGCTAGCAGTTTCGGCTGTAGCGCTACTTGCAAGTGTATCCGAGCTATCTGAATTTGGGGCCTGGGCTGCCTTCAACGATGGGTCTGCCGTGTGCGTCGAAGGCGAGGGTTACCTCTAAAGGGGTGATTCGGCGCTTGATTGCCGCACTACCGCCTGCAAAAGCTTTTAGAACGCGGGATTTTCTTCCGATCCGAATTACTACGTCAGATCTGCGATGGTTTAGTGTATGATCCTGGTAGATGAGCTAGTGAGGCAAGCTGTGGAGGGTATCTACCGGTAATTCGTCCTCTAGTCCTAAACTTTAAATGATATGTTCAGCCGCTTGCGACGCCCTTCTCTGAACGCCTGTTCTCCGCAACTCCGGGCTTTGCGTAGTCCGGCCACAGCGAATGCCAGATCTATCTTGTAAACTACAGCTCTGAATCCGTCCGCTCCTGATGTTGATGCGCCTGTCTTAAACGACACCACATCACCTCGAGACTTTAATGGCGCCACGACCTGAGTAACAAGCTAATCGCATAAGGAGTGGCTTAAAGCTAGCATGTGAACTAGCACCGTGGCTATGCAGTGCGGAAGGTAGTTGCTTCCGAAGGAAGCATTTCAGCCAAACAGTGAGCTTCAGGAAATTCGAATTGCACCCTCTAATTAGCCTGACGGAACCTCCTGTCATTAGTGGGACAAAAGCTAACCTTTTAACATTACTAGAATACTAAAGCATCTACAACGCTGTACTATCGCTAGAGTAGTATTGCTGTAATGCGCTTTTACAGCTAATTTAAATGCAGTAATTAGAATTATCATATAAGCTGTAGATTGTATCGCGTTACGCATATATACTATATTGCGCTGCACTATTACAGAAAGCTAACAAACTGCAAGAATAATCGCGATAATAACAATAACAACTACAACAGCAACAATAATAATAATAATAATAACAATAACAACTTTAACGCACTCTTAACTTCTATAAGCTACGCTAAAGCTTCTATTCTACGAGTTACAATTGTTTCTCTCTTGAAGTTCTAATTATCTCCTCTAAGGCTAACATTGTTAAGGTAAGATAGAAGCAAGAGGTAGACATTATAGACGCGTTATTTACAGCACTAGAACGCCTACTCATCTATCACAGTAAGATTAGTATAAGAGAGAAGGTACTAAGAAGATGTAGGGAAGACTTCACGCACAAAGGAGGCGAACTAGTTAAGTAGATAGCTTGTATTTAGAATAGAGAATAGTAGATAAAGAGTAAGAAAGAGGAAGAGTGTAAAGGCGTAACTGTAGGCAATAGTGCTTGCTTCACGTTACTTAAGATAGTAAGAGATAGCTTAGATATTAACACTATAAAGTGTAAGTTATTAGAAGAATTATTCTTACCTCTTAGTATAGAGTAAAGTGTATCTTATAAGTAGGTTAAGCGCACGTCCCTATACTAGAGGCGGCATATGTCTTGCATCCCTTTCAGCCTAAGGTACTTCTGGAGTATCTGTTATAAAGAGAAGCCTCCTCTTTATATACTTATAGGAAGGTAAACTATCAACAGCGCTAGAACTAACAGAGTCTAGTAGTTTAGACTAGAAGAGTCTTTGTAGAGTTTAGACTCTAGAAGAGTCCAGTAGTTTAGACTAGTAAAGTCTAGTAGTTTTTGTATTACTTCTAGAGAAAGTCTAGTAGTTTACGAACAAGGAAAGAAGTAAGTCGAAGCGTCTATACTCTAGAGGTTTGTAGAGTAGTAGAGGCTAAGTCCTTACACTATAGTAGAGGGTAAGAAGCGTAATTTAGGTAAGACGTAGGAAACCCTAAGGCGGTATGTAGCTAGTAGCGAGTTTTAAGGTCTTATATTAAGATATGCTCCTACTAGAAGAATTTCTCTATACTAAGATTTTTAGCCCCTATTAACAGGACACTTAATTACTAATACATCCTTAGCTGGCTGTTGCGGCCGCACCTTCTCTAGCGCTAGCCGCGCCATAGTTTGTCGCGACTCGTTATTAAGGGTACCAAAGCTTCTAAATTTTACCTATAGGATACATATTCCAAAGAACTTAGGCTAAAGCCACTAGATCCTACTACCCTTCACGCTCTAGCACTTATAGCTCCAAAATTAAGAGCTAGGGGCAATGCACAAGGCTCGAAAATTGTTGCCAATAATGGAAGTAAAAGAAAAAGAGATGAAACATTCGAGTCGCTATTAAACTTATTTCCAGAGAAAAGGAAGAGAAAGCATTTAGTGGTTGCTGTTCTAGACAAACAGACAGACAACTAGAAAGCTGTTGTTGACGAGGAAATTATTAAAGAGTTCCGCATCAAGTTTCATCCACACTTGTTCGACCCACAGCATCCGGGAAACGTTCCCGAGAAGCATCAGACGAAGTTTAAGCACATTCAGCAACTGGGTGAGATGAAATACAAGTTGTATGCATTATAGCCTCGACCTGACATTGCCAATAAGCTATAGAAGCTTGAGAACAAGACGTGAGCTAAGCGGTTTACTTATAAGGCCGCTAGGGCGAGAAGTGACTATCTAAATGAGGATAGCTGGCGAATGAAACCTGAGAAGGATATCTTTGAACGATTTGAAATTGAAGTTGCATGGTACGATGATTTCCGGGCTTAATCTGCTCTAGAACTTATATACTGATGGATAGTAGCTAGTAGTGCCGCAAACGTCTGTGGCGATTACTTGTTGAGGTTAAGCTGACAGAGAGCAACAGTCGAACAATGAGCCTTGCAAAGCGTCAAGAGCATCGTTTAGTATGCAACTGTGAGCTATTGTTAAGACAGTATAGCATGTGCGTTGATAGATTTACAATACAGACGGATCATAACTAATCTTGTGCATAGTTTGAACACAGGGCTGAGCGGAATATTCTCTAATCGTATTGGGGAGCGAAGTGTGATCCAGGATAACCCTAAAAACTACTATCGAATTGAGATGCGGCCTGATTGGATCTATGGCCTGAGCATTACGAAGGCTATGGATAAGATTCTGAAGTAACCGCCTGTTTCTCGTTCAGGAAAAGATTCTGAGCTCGAAGATGTCTTACTGAACAGATTGACTATCAGCTGCAATCTAGACAGTCGTGGCTTGATATACCCTTTCCTAGTGGTGGAAGCCAAAAGCCTCAAAGGCTAGGGCAATTTTTAGAAGATTGAGAACTAGACGGCAATACCGATACGAGATTATCTATACCTACAGCTCAGGCTCGAGGATGACGAATTCAATAGAATGGAGCTACTGGGAGGCCTATTGACCTGGTTTCTTGCGTATGTTGGTAAGGCGTGGAAGGTATATGGATGCTACGTTATAAGATCCAAACCGAACGCTCTGCCCGGTTATGTAAGTTGACACGTAGATTCTTCGGCGCATTTGTTGACATAGCGACAAAACATCGTACTCTTATGGGAAGGGAGTATCACTGGCTAAGACGCAGCACTTTAACTATTTCTTATTATGGACTATATTGTTGCTTGAGCGCGTGATATCTTTCGGCCCAGTATTATGAGACAACTGATGTCTGTAGTAGACAAAGGTTTGCAGTCAGCTTACACGATTGTTGAAGGATCTGATCTTCTCTCGTTGCGTGGTTACGCAAACTCTTGGTCTGGCGATAGACCTGTTGCTAGCATTAGCGGAGCTGAAGCAACTGAGGTGCATGCGAAACCAGCCTTTGATGCAACTGACTTTACTACCATTGAGTCTCCTCTTGAGCCCCTCTTTGAGAGCGCGGGAAAACGTGTTAACATCAGGGTCTGGGAAGGCGCCAAGTGTGAGTCAGGAGTACGGGGGCTGTATATCTCCGAAGACGACACTGTTGCTCAGACACATTTTATAAGTACGGGCTGCTATACAGTTCGCACGACTTATCTGAAGCGCTGTTGATTCACCTTAGCAAGCGCCTAAGACCTCAAGATTATTGAATAGGCTTGGACAGGGAGCTAAGAGATTAAGGACGTGCAAGGGCCTTCTAAGCAGAGAATCTTGTGTTCGCTTTATGTGCGGTACCGCAAAGATCATTGTGGCATGCCCATACGAGAAATGACGTATCTTGCCGTCACTGAACCTGTCGCCAAAAGGCTTTGGTACGAGTTTGATCTATTGAAGCAGAACGAGCAGGTTGTTTCAGTCGAGGAACTCGCGCTCAAGCTACTCGAAGCTTGGGCTTCGAGTCAGGAGAACTACTTCCGCCGTTACGCCAGCGATGAAACCACTATGCTTCGTGTTATGGTGTCTGATTTTAACTGGTTGTTAAATCGTGTGGATATTAGCTTCTATGACGACAGCGATACTAAGTCATATGCCAGAAGACTGGATTCGTTCATTGAAACCACTTGCGAGAATCCACGATAGTGGCGTTACAAAACTTACGCACCATGCTTCAGATACACTAAGGCCGTTCATTCACTCACTGTGGAGCCCCGTTGCATCCTATACCCCACCCAAGCCTGTGTCTTCGTAAATGGAAGAGCGATGCCCTCTGGCATGTGCGCCTATTTCACGAATGCAGCATCTGAAGAGGTCAACCATACATCGGTTATCCGGCATCTCGTGCAGATATTAGTTGTCCTTTGGAAGTCGGACAGAGGAGTCTCTCCTCCTTGGGACCGGCGTACTGCTGAAGATAAGATCCTAGTCTGGATTGTATCGGATCCTCAGTGGGATTCGTATATTGCGATCAAGTCTACTTTGACGACTGCCGGTATGGGCAAAATCCATACAGTTTTGGCCTGTTTCTGCAAAACGTTGCTCAGACACAAGTGTGCAAAATCTGGTATCTATGGGGAAGAAGACTGGGACAAGTGAAGAGGTCACAGAAACGTCCAACGCGACATTCAGAGTGCTTGCAAGAACTGCGACTACAGGGCAACGTGGGGATCTTTGCCGACTTCGTCAGTTTCTAGAATGAATTTCTGCGATGAAGATTACATTCGAAACGAGAGAGATATATAGATGAAGCAGTTCCCATAACGCCGCAGACCAACACAATACAATACACAATGAAGGGATTATACCCTACCCCTTGAGATGAAGTAGATTAGTAGCGAATACGCGCAGAATGAACGTAATAATGTGGTTGTTCGAAAAACAAGCCTGCAGCAAAAGTTGTAGGCAGCAACGCAGAACGTGAAAGTAGAATTCCCGATGTAAGTGAAGTCGATTAGATGCTAGTAAAACTCACTTCGAATGGTTCTAGATAACTATAGGCATAAACATTCTCTTTGTCGCTATATGTCGAACTAATAGAGTCTAAGCGACACTATCTATATCATACATAATAAGGTATCCTTTACTTTAGCAGCAATGTCTAACACAAAAGTAAGCTACACATTATTACGCCTAGAGGAAAGACTAATCGCAACATCTCTAGATGCACCAACTTAAAAATTGCCTTTATAGTGGTGTCCATAGCTGACAAAGAGGAACATGGCCGTTTACTAGCCGTGTCTAGAAGTCTTCTCTCACGGGGAGTGGTGGAGATGCCTCAAGCTTAGTATGATGCTCAAGCGAATCAGCCAAGTTGTCCAGGAAACCGCCGGGTGGTGAAGCATTTGAGTTTTGGTATTTTACTGGATGATGTAAAGACACCTATCAACGGACAGTTGTATTCATGATCGCGTGTTGATCAGCTTAGCACATTCGGCCGCATGTGGAGGATTGTCGACGTTATGATACATATCTTGCAATGTGCGCACTGGCACAGAGCAGCGAACGGTCAAATCTCGGCAAAACATTCATGAAACAAAGAAGATTCGTAAGATCTGACTCCGCTGCTAGAGACTAACTCAGCTTCGCGTGGGCTGTTCGGACCGTCGATCTCTACGCTAGACTCTTATGTTCTATCCTTTGTGCTTTCGTGTACATGTCTAGTATCATGCACGTCCCCAGCTCCGAGCCAGAGAACGTGCGATATGCTCGATCGGAGCTTGAGTTATTCGTCGTCGGACAATTGAACGCGGAGTAACAAAAGGCCGGTCATTTTGTAATTTCCTGCTAAAAGATAAGCAGGAAGAAGCCTTCCGTTTAATCCTCAGGATATATACCAGAGATTTCACCTTCTTTGGCCTAAGCTTGTACGTCGGTCTTGAAAGATGCGTTGGGCTTCACTATTTCTACTGGGTATGTTTTTACCCTTAGCATCGCAAGTTTGGAAGATATACCAACAGCTTTAAATCAGCATGGTCGTATGCGTCAGTCCCTGCCGGAACACTTGCCACGCGACATGAAAGTGGACAATCCATCTTCATCAACAACAACGGCACAACGATCCACTACCGCAAATATGGTTCTGGGCCTTACCTCGTCATGCAACACGGTTTCCCCGATCGCGAGACTTCATTTGAAGAATTCCAAGTTCCCTACTTCGCGAAGTCATACACCATCATCACACCAACACTGCGTGGCTTCCCGCCGTCTTCCATTCCCCCTCGCCTAGAAGACTATACCGGCCAACTCCTAGTCTCAGACCTCGTCGCCGTGCTCGCCAACGAAAAAGCGGAAAAAGTAACACTCTTTGGGCACGACTTTGGCGGCGCCCCGATGCAAAACTTTGCTCTGGCCTTCCCCGACCGCGTCGAAGCATTGATTGTGGCGAATACAGGGCTTATGCATTCATTCGGCCGTATCATGAACTCTGATCCAGAAGCACAGCGATATGCGCGCTACACACTACCTTACTTTGCATACGAACCGGGCCAGCCAAAGAACATCTCGACCATTGTGCAGAATCTGCGGGACCCAGAGTATAGGGCGGGCATCGCGGCATACCTTGACGCAAACTCCATCGACGGCATGATGAATTACTACAAGTCGTTTTATCCGGCTCCGCCGTACGGCCGCAATGAGACAGCAGGGCCTGTGCAGCAGGTTCCGACTCTGCTTTTGTGGGGCGAAGATGACCCGTATTTTACGCCGAAGTTGTGGGATGGATTGGTGGGCTTCTTTGCTAAGGGTGTGCGACATGTTATTGTACCGGGGGCTGGCCATTGGGTTTACCGAGACGCGTGGCAGACGGTGAATAGGGAGATTTGGAGCTTTTTGGGAAGCCTGAAGGAGGCGCATTGAGGGGTTGAGGTCGCATTGGGTGCGACCTGGAGGATACACTGGGTGTTCGATGAGTGGAGTCGGTAACTTTTCCTACCGAAGATACAATCGCCCCTTACTATGGTTGCCATCCTTGGCATCGTCATCCTGTCAGCGTCGCTGCTATTATCTGTCGAAGCTCACTGAGCTTGCTCATCGGCCACTTGTTCCCTCGATGATTCCACAAGGCACTGCATATCTTTGCCTGCAATAGCCATGAAGGCGGTGTTTTAGCATCAGTCCCGCAATGATTACGTCCGTGGGGAGCTTGGACACCTTACAGTAACCGTGCGTTCGATGATCATGGTCGCTGGTTGAGCACCCCCACCACCATAACAACAAAACTTCAACGCGTTATAACTTAACTAATATAGACCTAATTTAAGAAGCGATTAAAGAAATTAAATCGCGTAAACTAGGAGATAAATTCTTCTACTAAGCAATCGCAAAAAAGTATAGTGTAGAATAAATAATACTAATAAGATAATATAAGGGCGAAACTGGAACTTATAGCTTGCGTAAGTCCTCTCTCTACCTATAATATAAAGCTAAGGTTATATAATATATAAAAACGCTTACTAAATAATGTTTACTACCTATAAGAATAATAATATAATAGTTTGCTAGCAGGTTAGCTAGTAAACTAGTCTCTAAAAGCTAGGTTTTCTAGTTTCTCTGCTAGCATTCTAACTATCTTGTTTCTTGCTTAGGCAAAGCTATAGCTAAGAAGCGTACTAAAGCTAATTTAGAGGCTAAGTATAACTTATATTTTAAGCTTTTATATAAAAAAATAGAGGAGTACAATATATAACCTATCTATATATTTAATATAGATAAAAAGAGATTTTAACTTAGCGAGATTAGTAATATAAAACGAATGTTTAGTTAAGGACTTTATGTAAAGCTATAAGCTTTACACTTTATAAGTAAAAAGAGGTAAGGTAAGCACGTAAAGATAGCATAAGCAAGTAGATAACAGTAATAGCTTGTATTTATTTGGATAGCAAAGCTGTAACGTGAGCCACAAGCGAGCTGATCACACAAGCGAGCTGATCACTTTGCCAAGACAACACTACCTCCTGCTATCCATCACAATGTCACAACTACCTGATCTTGAATCACTTTCCCGCGCAGATAGGCTAATCCTTGCCATCCAAGCTATGAAATCTGATACATCACTAAGTCAGCGACGCGCTGCTGCTATCTACAACGTTCCTCAAAGCACGCTTAGTACCCGACGCGCCAAAACACCTGCCCGACGCGATATCCACCCCAATTCATCAAAGCTAGTAAAGCACGAGGAAGAGACGATAATCCAGTATATAAGGAAGCTTGACGCGCGAGGTTTTGCTCCCACGCTTAGCTACGTACGAGAAATGGCTGATCAGCTACTTGCTGCACGTGGTGGTACCCAGGTTGGCCAGAACTGGGCTACCAACTTCATACGCCGCAAGCCTAGTATCAAATCTCAAGTAACTAGGCAGCGTGATCTCCAGAGAGTTCTATGCAGCGATCCAGCTATTATCAGCCCCTGGTTTGATCTTGTACGTAGCGTCAAAGCTACGTACGGTATCTTGGACGAAGATACCTATAACTTTGACGAGACTGGCTTCTAGATGGGTGTTGGAGGGTCAGTAAAGGTGGTCACAGCGTCTGAAAGGCGCCTCAAGCCATTGGGAGTTCAGCCTGGCGATCGTGAGTGGGTAACGTTGATTGCCGCGATCAGCGCTGGAGGCTGGGTTGCTCCACCCTTTCTGATCTTCAAAGCAAAGCACCACGACCAAGCCTGGTACTATAACCCTAAGGATTAGAGAATAGGTGTTAGTAATAACGGTTAGACGACAAATGAGCTTGGTATCACCTGGCTACAGCACTTCATCCGGCATACAGAGGCTCGAACAGTGGGTAGTCACCGGCTGCTTATTCTTGATGGCCATGAGAGCCATAAGTCACTTGCCTTCCAAGATCTATGCGAGGAGAACAAGATTATTACCCTCTGTATGCCTCCGCACGCTTCCTATATCCTACAGCCCCTTAATGTGGGGTGTTTTGCTCCCTTAAAGCGGGCGTACAAGAAGGAGATCAATGTCTTGGCAAATAGCCACATCAACCACATCGACAAGAAAGCCTTCTTAACCACCTTTACTCAGGTATTTGGTAGCGCGTTCTCAAAGGAGAATATCATATCTAGCTTTCGAGCAACTGGCTTAGTACCATATAACCCAGGGGCGGTGTTATCAAAGCTTGAAGTCAAGCCTCGTACGCCATCACCACCGCTACCAGGGCTTACCACCTGGCAGCCTAAAACACCAAGCAACGCTATTGAAATAGAGGCTTAATCAGCGCTTATATTTGACCGGATTCAGAGGCACCATAGCTTATCACCAGCATTAATTATTAAGATGATAAGGCAGTTTAAAAAAGGGGCGGATATTATAGTACACTCTCAGGTGCTTTTAGCAGCTAGGGTAGCTGACCTTGAGGCAGCAAATAGAGCTGCTTCTGAGCGTAGGAAGCGTAAAAAGAAGCGAATTCAGGAAGGAGGGACCCTATCGCAGGTAGAGGCTGAGGCAATAGTTGAGCAAAGGGACGTTGATGGTCAATTCGAGAAGGAGGCGCGTGATGGGAGGCTGCGCGCAGGTGGTAGTAGAGGTGGTATCCGACGCTGTAAGACATGCGGTGAAACTGGGCATAACAAGCGCACATGCCAAAAAGATACAGTAGAAGTAGACAATTAATTTAAGCTACTATACGTTGTAATAGCTTATCGTGGTGTTAAGTTGTTCGCGTTTGAACGTAGGGTGCCGCATTTAGTGATCAGCTCGCTTGTGTGATCAGCTCGCTTGTGGCTCACGTTAAGTCTAACTTTTATCTACTAGAGAGCTAACAGAGCTGTGCAATTAAGCTAGGTTAAAGCTATATAAGTAGAAGAATACTTAGTATTTACTATATTATTACCTTCTAGCTAGAGCAATAATAATATTAGGTTAGTTTAGCTTAAACAGATGTTTGACTAAGAAACTAGACAGCATGCTTTAACTAGGTATTAATTACTACTTCTTAATAGCTACAGATTCTATGTAAATATAGATTTTATTAAGTATTATAATAATAATAAGATCCTCTTATTTGTACTACCTTCTTACGCTACTTATACGCTTTAACTACTTAATATAGTAATATTCAAACCTCTAGTAATAGCTTACTTAACTTAATTAATAGAATACCTCTAAGATAGCTAGAGGTTACTTAATTTAAGTAAAGGAGACTTCTTTCTACTTTTCTAGAGGTCCTAGAGCTCTGTATTTAAGCCTCTACTTATTAAGAGGTCTTTTAAAGCCACTAGTATATAGCTAGCTAACCTAGACATTATACTTAAGAAGTTTACTAAGAAGGCTTTAGATTCTAATAGTAGCTAGTTAGTCCTCTCTAGTAAGAATTAGCTTAAGCTTAAGTTAGTTGTACGCTGTAAGGTAAAGAATTAGAGCAGTAAAAATATTAAGAAGATTTAACAAAGCTTATGCTATATTTTAGCTTAAAATAGTATACTTCATAAAGATATTAGGGGCCTTAGACAGTCCCTAGCTATTAAGAAGAGGCGACTAAAGCAGTCTTTCACCCTCTAGCTTAATAAGAATAAGGTTTACTATAGAGGAGCTAAATTATAGTTGCCTAGAAGTGTACAACAAGCTCGCAATTACAAGATATAATAATAATAATAAGCTAAGCTTAAAAAGCTTTAAAAAGCTAAGTAAGCTAAGATTAAGAAAGCAGATTATAATTATAAGGCTTAACTTAAAGCTGCAAAGCGTGTAGAGCGTAAGAAACAGGCAGATAAAAAGAGAAAGAAAGAGGCTAAAAAGCTAGCTAAGAAACAATACTATAAGCTTATTAATAACACTAAGAAGCTTATAAAGCTATCCTAAAAGGGTAAGCGCAAGACTTTATAACCTTACCTAATAGCTATAAAGTGTTAAAAGCGTAGTAGTGTGTGAAGGTCGTCCTAAGATGACCTAAGAGTTGGTTCTTAGGAACGAGTAAGTGCGATGGACAGGGTTAGTGTACTAGCACGTTTAGTAGAACAATGTAATAGTATAGGGTTATAATAGCACGTTTAGTAGAATAATGTAATATTACAAGGGGTTAAGAAAGAAGTATAATCCTTAGATTAAATACTAGAGTCTTGTATAAAGTTAAACACACTAAGCTATAAGAGTTTAGTGCCTAAGCTATATACTAAAGGTTATCTCTGTTGCTTAGTCCTGCTTAGTGCCTTACGTATACTAAGCACTAAGCGGTCCTGCAGTCTGCTTAGTCTGCTTAGTTATGCTAAGAGCACTAATTACTAAGCAGTTACGTAACTGCTTATAACTATTAGATTATTAGTTTAAATGCGCTAATGCTTTAGCAAACTTTAAGTGTTAAGGTGTCCTTTCTAGGTTATAACACTATTCTTTCTCTTTCTAGTAAGTTATCCTTAAGTTATATAATAGTGGCGAAGCTTAGCTTATAACTAGAGTAGTCCCGCGTTATAAGTAGCGTTAGCTGCCTAGTTCTTATCTTACTATACCTAAGCAGAAACCTTCTACTAGTACTAACTATTATTATTATTTCTATAACTTTATTAATTTCTTTAAAGAAGCTATAGTTTAAAAATATTCTGCCTGCACGTAAAACAAGCGTGTATACAAGGTGCACGTGCGCTTAAGGAAGTGCAGCGAGTGTCTGCGTTGTAGGCAGCAGTGTAATATTTAGGTTACTAAGTTAGAATTTAAGCGCCTAGCTGCAGAGAAAGAAAGATTACGCGCAAAAATAAAAGAGAGTTATAAGGCGCAAGATACAGCTATAAAGTTATATAAGAAAGCGTTAGAAGATCTATAGGTACAGTGTACGCGTAAGAAAAGATTGCGCTTATAGATAGATTTATTAGATTGTTAGGCAGAGAATATAATTGCTGTAGAGTTGCAGAAAATTAAGAAGTTAGAGCGTATTAAGGCTAGAAAGATAATAAAGTTTCCTACTGCCTTAGAAGGCTTAGCCTTAAATCTTTTGCCTAGCATCTAGAGTGCTTTTAAAGAGTTGCCGCTTAATTATTAGAAGTCCTCTAACCTTAGTAGTATTTTATAAGGTGTTAACGGCAGTTTGTAAGGTTTATATCTAGTTTCTATATATTGTCGCTGTTGTTATATTCTAACTATTTAACTAGGTATTCTATTCTGTTATTCTAGGTACGGTGTGCGAGGATTTTCTTAACTTTGAAGATATTGTCTTCTTCTATTTCAAAGTGAAAGGTTTTCTAAAGTAGCGTTTCTAGATATGCTAGTTCTAATATATTAATATAGAATCTTAGGTAGATCTTTGCGTCTAGTAGGAGGTTAAGTGTATACGTAACTAGTCCCTTCTAGTTAAGAATTAAAAATAGTCTAACCTTAACGTTATTAAGCCCTTTATTAGGTTGCTTAGTGCAGAGATTCTTTATAAGCAAATAAACTTTATCCCTCTTTTTTAGCAGAAGTGCCGTTTTTTATTTCTTATTAATATATAAAATGCTTTAGCGTTTTGCCTTCTTAAGTGTTACCTTAAGTAACTTATGTACTGTCTTTAGCTTATTAGCTGTAGCAATAGCTGCTTCTATTTTCTAACTAGAAAATGTACGTGTAAAGAGATTTAGGTATCTTCTATAGTTCGCGTAGAACAGAGTTTATTCTATAGACTCTAAAAGTTTGTTGTTGTATACTATCTATGCTATAGGTAGTAATAATACCTAGTTATTTTATTAATAATTAGCGTAGATGCGTAGGTATGCTTTTATTATGCGATTTATTCGCTTAGTTTATCTATCTGTTTGCGGATAATAAGCTGTTAATAGCTTTTTCTTAGTTCTAATCGCGGCGAGTAATGTTGTCTAAAAGTTTAAAGTGAAGAGCTTATCTCTATTACTAATAATTAACTTAGGTATACTATAATATCTAATAATGCAATTGTTGATAATGTGTGCTAGTTGTACTGCTATAAAATCTTTTCTAAAGGTAATATACTTAGCTTACTTTATAAATTAATTAACTACTATAAGAATTGCGTTATAAGATACTTTAGTAACAGGGTCTCTTAAGACTAGTAAGCCTGTAATAAAGTCTATAGAGATGTCTAACCACGGTGCGTTAGGTAGCTCTATTGCTTGCATTTCTCCGTAGGGTGCGTAGGTACTGTGTTTATTCTTCTAACAGTCTGCGCATTTAGCAATAAAGAAGGTAACCTTGTCCTTTATATGTAGAAACTTGTAGTTGCGTTTAATAAGTTCTGTTATTCGTGTAATACTAGAGTAACTATGTATAGAGTTGTCGTGATATTGTTGGATAATTACCTTATACAATTCTTCTAGTACTTTGTATATAACTTACATAAGCAAGTTTATTATCTTTACAGGTTCTAATAATCCGTTGTTATTAACCTTAAGTATCGCGGTATTAGTAATTTCTTTTATTCTAGCGATATTGTGTCTGCGGCTAAGAGCGTCTGCTCTGCTGTTATCTTTTTCTAGTATATACACAATCTTAAACTTGTGTTGTCTAAGTTCTTCTAACTATCAGACCTGTTATTAGTTAAGTACTTTAGTAGTTGTAAAGTTAACTAAGTTCTTATAATCTGTAAATATTATAAGTTCTAAGCAGCTTTTAGTGTATACTCTCTAGTACTTAAGGGCCGCAATAATAGCTAGTAGCTTCTTATTGTGGACGTTATAACGTTCCTTAGGTTCTAAGAATTTGCAAGAGTAATAGGCAATTAGGTGCTATTTATCTTTATATAATTAGCTTGCGCATGCGCCTAGTGCGAGATCTAATGCGTTAGTCTTAAAGCGTAGCGGTTATCCTGCTTAGAATATGCAGAAGTATAGTAGTGCGATGCTTGCATTCTTAAGCGTCTAAAAGGCGTCTTCAGCTTTCTTACTCTATATAAAGGGTGTATTCTTTCTTATAAGTTTAGTTAAAGAAACAGCAATCTTTAAGTAATCCTTAATAAACTGTTAGTTAAAGTTTAGAAATTCTAAGAAGAATTATATCTCCTTAACTATCTTTAGCTGTAGCTATTTCTTAACTACTTTAATCTTTTCCTTGCTTATGCGTACTCTATTAACCTCTACAACGTAGCTAAGAAAGTCTACTTCTATCTTATAGAATTTACACTTCTCTAATTTAACTTGTAAGTTAAACTAGTCTAGGCACCTTAGTACTGTACAGACATGTTTAACATAGTCTTCTTCGTTTTTAGAGTAGACAAGAATATTATCTAGATATGCGACAACAAAGATGTCTAAGTGTGCTCTTAACACGTTATTAATAAGCTTCTAAAATGTTGCCAGGGCGTTCGTAAGCCTAAATAGCATAATAGTGTATTTATAGTGTCTGTATCTTATGCAGAACGCTATCTTCTATTCTTTACCTTTCTTAATCCTAATAAGGTAGTAACTATCGCGTAAATCTATTACTATAAAGATCTTAGCTTGCGATAATTAATTCTAAAGTTCTATAATGTTTAGTAGTAGGTATTAATTCTTTACTGTAATATTATTAAGTTTGCAATAGTTAACGCACATCTTTAGTAGTTTATTCTTCTTTAGTATAAAGAGTATAGAGAATTCTGCTAGCAAAGTAGAAGATTTAATATATTCTTTCTTTAAATCTTAATCTAGCTTTTCTCTTAGTATTTTAAGTTCTATCTCTAATAGTTAATAAATTAGCCTAAAAAGTAGAGTCTTCTCTTCTTCTAGAATAATCTTATAGTTCTAGGGTTAGTGCTTTAGTAAGGCTTCGCTGTCTACTACTTCTGCAAAGAGGTGCTTGAATTTATAATACTCTTTTAGAATAACTAGAGGTACGCGTTTCTCTGTAACTCTAACTTTATAGTCTAGGGGTGCCCTTCTAGTACCTATTAAGTTAAACCCTTGTGTTTTAAGGTTATTCTTATACAAGGTTCGCTTTCCTTTAGTAATATTATTAATCTTCCTCTTATCTACTATCTACTTTATGCGATGCGTAGGCTAGCTTATAGTTGCGTCTAGTCTACAGCACTTAAATAAGAACGTTTTTAACTTCTAGTTAATGCGCAGGTTATATTCTCTTAACTAGAGCAGCTCTAGTATAATATTGTAAGTAGCTAGTCTAAAGACATCTAGGTCTAACTATTCTTAATATTTCTAGATACAGAGTGTCACGCTTATAACTTTATAAGTAATTTAGTTCTTGCCTAGCATAGGCTTACCGTTAGCAACATATAGTAGATAGCTTATCTCTTTTCTTAGTAGTCTTAGTCTAGCTAAGAGCACTACTCTAGCGGAAATGTAGCTTACTTAGAATCCTAAATCTACTAGTGCCTGCATCTATTTTCTGTTAAGCTTAACTATAAGCTTAAAAAGTGTTAAGAAGTTTATACTATTAATCTCCTTGCTAGTTCCTTTTGCCTAGAATACTAGTCTAAAAAAGACTTTCTAAATCTATAGAAATCTTTTGCAATAGCATATTTATTACAGTTAGAGTGTCGGCACGTGTACTAATACGTTTAGTTGTATTCCTTTAAAAGGTAACCTCTAATCTTAGTATTATATACTGTTTGCATCGCGATAACCTCTTAGGGGTTTATATAGCCTAGGAAATGCAATCTAGTTTGCTTATTCTATAGGTAAATTGCACAGGAATCTGTTATATATTCAAACTATTACTACTTGCACTTAGAGGTGCTGTAAATCTGTTAGGGAAACTATCCTATTCCTTATTTGTTAGAGTAGTGGATTATGCATAAATTGTGAGCGCATGCTGACTAAGTAAGCTTCTCGTGCTCTAGATTCTAGTAGTCTAACTAATAATAAGTATCTATAGCGCGGCTTAATTTGTGAGCCTTGCGCTTTCTGCGGAACTTATATTATTTATAACTACTAGGCTTTGTATTACCTTTAGTAGTTATTCTCTAGAATTAGTTTTCTCGCAATTCTTTTAGAGTGCTTAGTATTCCTAATAGTTTATACTATTACTAAATCTTATTATAGATTCCTTCCTTCTTGTTATCTAAGAGGGGCTGAGTAGGTTTGTTTTATAATGCCTTAGCATTATTAATCTACTAAAATATAGGTTCTAGATTTATGCCTTATACCTTAAGTTTATTGTAGAGGTCTGCGTACTAATTATACCTCTTAAATTATCTATAGAAGTCTTCTTTAGTTTTATAAAAGATAATCTTAGGTTGTTTAAGCTGCTGTAGCAGGGTGTTAATTTTCTCTTCTAGGTTTTTAGGATATTAAAGCGTTACAAGCTTTAACTTAGGTATAAGGTTGTTGTAGACCTTAATTGCTCTGTTAACCTAATTAGGGTCTGCAGGCGTTTTAGTGCCTTTTAGCTAGTCTGTTGTTGCTGTGTGCAAGAGCTCCCTTATGCTAGGTAGAAGGTTCTTCTTTTATTTCTCTAGTTATAGGACTAGATTAAAGAGGTCGCGTCTTATTATTGTTATAATATTAGGTACCTTATAGGCGTATTCAACGTCTAGTTTATTAAGATACTATTATACCTAGTTAATATGTTGCAAGAGTTAAATAAACTCATCTTAAGGTGCGAATAGTGTTGCTAGCCTATTAATATTACTAAACCTTTCTATTTTTCTAAACTTAGTCTAGTTAATTTCTATTGCCTTAAGATCCTTGTAGGACTTGTTCTTAAAAGCACTTGCTTTATCTAAGGTAGCTTCCTCTAGAGAGATAAGAGTTATATTCTCTAGACTATTAACGATGCTGTTGTTGTAACCTTATAGGTTAATGTTAGGTCTAGTAATAACATTCTAATGTCTCTTTATCCTTATAGTTAGGTACTGCCTAGTGTAGAATATTAAGTTGTTGTACAACCTTACCTTAGCTTAAGTAGTCTCTTTTCATATAGCCTTTCTTACTATAAGTATAGCAAGTAATGTTCTTCTTGCTACCCTTATTATACTAAAACTTTAGTTTACTAGGTCCCTTGTTAAGGTTGTTAAGGTGCATAGGCTTGTAGCTATTAGTTTGGTAAGTATCTAGAATCCTAGGCGTGTAGCTTCGCTAACGTCCTTAGTTAGGGTACAAACGTCGCGACGTTTAACAGTGTTAGTTGTTTGTATTCTCTAGTGCGCGATTTCTCCTAAGTAAACAGTTGTTTTTCTAGCTTTAACTTATAGAGTTTGTTATTAACTTAAATAGCCTCGGCTATAAGTTCCTTAAGCGTGTTGAGGCTAGATCTACTTCTTATAAGTTCTATGCGTACAGCAGGTTTAAGACCTTGTTAGTATATCCGCATTAAAGCGTTATTATCCTATTTAATAACTGTTTAGTACTGCTAGAATTTAGTTGTGTAGTCGGCGGCAGACTTAGTTTGCTTTAGCTTCTAGATCTTCTACTTAGTGATTACAGACTTCTTAAATAGTAAGAAGATTTCGCGTATCTTTGTCTTAAACTAGTTCTAGTTGTTCATAAGATCTGCGTTGTCTTAATCTTTAATATTATTATTTATATATTGTTAGATGATTAGGATAGCCTACTTCTCTGCATCGCTGCAGAGGTAAGTGCTAGCTAGAACAACTTTATTATTGTTCTTAATCTTGTCTCCTTTAATGTAGAAGTGTTGGTTAACCTAAAGCAACTAAGTCTTAAGCTTATTATAATTACTATTATAAGTGTTAGGTTTATAGCCTTAAGTAGTTAATCTAGTAATATAGGAATTAGCAGAGGTGTCTATTACAGTATTACTTATCTTAAGGGTGTTTAAAGTATAAAGGTCGTCCTAAGATAACCTAAGAGTTAGTTTTTAAGAACAAGTAAGTGCGATGGACAGGGTTAGTGTACTAGCACGTTTAGTAGAACAATGTAATAGTATAGGGTTATAATAGCACGTTTAGTAGAATAATGTAATATTACAAGGGGTTAAGAAAGAAGTATAATCCTATAGATTAAATACTAGAGTCTTGTATAAAGTTAAACACACTAAGCTATAAGAGTTTAGTGCCTAAACTATATACTAAAAGTTGTCTCTATTACTTAGTCCTGCCTTACGTGTACTAAGCACTAAGCGGTCCTGCAGTCTGCTTAGTCTGCTTAGTTGTGCTAAGAGCACTAATTACTGAGCAGTTACGTGACTGCTTATGACTATCGGGTTATCAGTTTGAATGCGCTTCAAGTGTCGAGGTGTCCTTCCTGGGTCGTAACACAAGCACTATTGTAATAGGCTAAAGTCTAGTCAGCTTGTTCCTTGATAGGATCTTGGTCACATGCGCAGGGCTAAGGGTAAGGGTAAGGGTAAGGGTAAGGGTAAGGGTAAGGGTAAGGGTAAGGGTAAGGGTAAGGG